>PPHD01015043.1:0-16335 GCA_002909625.1 Bambusicola thoracicus | reverse complement strand
AATTTCCATTAGAACAGTTACTGCAGTTTTGAAGCTAATTCTGTTGCGAAACCAATGCAGAAATGCCATTTCCTGTTGCAGTATCAATTAAAAAAAATAAAGTATTAAATATTGGTATTTAAGTTGCCAACTGCCTCTACCTCCCCAACCCAGACACACACCCCACTTCCAGCCAGGTTTATATGTACTGCCTGAGCAACTTAAAAATTGACCTTTCCCCTGGTGTTTTAGTACACTAGATTTTACTGAATAGTCAGTAGTTTTTGATTATGCTTGCTACAACTGCTCTGGTAGAGTTTTCATGGAGAATATGAGGTAAATTGACTGGAAATAATTTGGTTGTTGAGTAGCTCTGCAAAATGCAGTACCAAAATAATTACTAAACATTAGGGTAACTTACAAACAGTAGCAACAAAAAACACACGCACAAACCCTAACCCAAGCCTTAGACGTGTATTTGAAACAAGTATTAACAATGGAACTAGGTGCACGTGTTTTGGCTTCTCTGTGCTGCACAAGGAAAAAGTATTCTTGAAGGTACATTGTTCTCTCACTTTTCCTGGACCTGAGATGGCGAGAGGAATGTTATATGTGCTGTAAGTCTGTGGGATTGTGTGGTTGGTTTTGCAGTGATGGAGCTGTCTGTATGATCAGTTACAACGAAAGTTGCACGGTCAGCTTTGTGGTCACACTCCATAATTCTCTGATAACTATCAAAGTGTTTGGGCACCAAACTGAAATGAAGTTTTAAACCATGTTCCTCGTTAAACTACATCTAGGTTATGTCAAGGCTCACCTGCTTTCTCTTCCTTGATTTGCCAAGTGTGTGAGGAAATGGGATTTCTACTCTTTGCAGAAATCTGCTGGCTTCCAGCTTAGTGACTAGCTTTTTGTTTTTTGTTTTGTTTTTACTGAAATGTGATCTCCTTGCATTGCCTACAGTCTGCTAGAAGGCTGAATCATTAATTTCTGCCCACAGTAGAGCCTGTGCTATCTTATGTTTACACTTTGTTACCCTATGTAAGAGAGACTGATTTGAAAGCCATCAAAGTTTTAACAGTGTAATTACTGTTTAGAAACTAACTTACTGTATCATGTAGCCTTTTGTAGATATGAAGAGTAGGCTTTAAATCGGCAACATAAATGTTCAATACATCTTCAACTGTTGGTATCTCTGCTTGCACTAGTAATACTAAATAGTAACTAGTAATAGGAGTAACTGAGCCCCTTTTATCTCAGTTTTTACTTTCACCTACTTACAGTAGGTGAAAAGCAGTTAATTTGGCAAAGATAATGTGGTATAAGAGAGCATCTTATGTGTTTTTGATGGCTGATGCCATCAGCCCTGGCTGGGTATGAATATCTAAACTATGTATATAGTGTGAAGGTAGATGTACTTTGTACAGTTGGATTTGAAAGGAGGAGTTAATTTCTTAGCAGCTCAGAAAGCTGTGGACCTGACTGGCATGTGGAGATTAGGGCTAACAGCTTTAAGACATTTTATTTGTACAGACAGTAGTTATGACACATAGGAAATCTGACTGAAATATCACAAAGGAGTTCTATTAAATCACTGGTGTTAACATTTGAAGCCGTGGCTGACTTAATCAAATATCTGTTGCCAAAAAAACAAATTACTGTACAGCTAGTGCTGCCGAATACTGTCTTACTTGATTTAACATAGGGCTGTTTAAGTATACAGTCTTCAAAGGGAAGGAGGGGAATGGTAACTCATGCAGCGTGCTTGTACCCCTTATTCTAATGAGATGGAAGGGACCCTAAGCACTTCAGTAAGCTGTATTACATACAAACAAGAGCACCTAGCTCAATAACTGGAATCCAAGACTAGGCAAAAGTGGTGCTTAAGAAGGAAGCAAAGAACAGAGCAAATAAGTACCTCCTTTTCCCTACCTCATTTGCTATCCTACAATCTAAACTCCTGGGTCAGTATTGGTACGTGAAAATGATCAGTGGTATTTTGTGCCAATAAATTGTCCTTTTCTCTGGAGCCCATATTAATTTCTAGCATCTGCAAAAACATTTGCAGCTCAGCTATGGCTTATTTGAAGAACTACTTCTTTTTCATTATTTTGAGACCTGCTGAATAAAATCTGATGTTTTATTGTCAAGTCATAGACTCTGAATCTTTCTGTTCTTCTGTCCAATCCTTGGCTTTATTACCTTGAATAACTTAGTGCCATCAGTAAAATCACGTCATTATTCTGTATAGAGTAGGTGCTACTGTGTGTTGCTTCGGCATTTGACTTGCAACAGGCCATTTATTCCCACCTCATTTTCTACTTTTTTAACCATAATAATAATTTTTATTTTGTATATGCAGGGATATTCTCATTTATGCTGTGACTGCTATATTTCTTTAATGAGAGAGGGCTGTTTCTAGATGTCATGCAAATTGCCATACTTCTAGTGATACCCTATGTCTTCCTGTCCATCAGTTTGGCCTGTCTCTCTTCCAGCCTTCCTTGCAGCTCCTTCTTCTTTCCTCTGCTTCACTGTTATTGAAGTAAGAAAGTGTTTGCCATGTTTCTGGAACTGAGCTGCATGGTTCAGTGACTAGCTCAGGGCAGTGGCTTAGACTGTGTTCTGGTTCTTTGCTTTTAGGATGAGAATGAAAGGGATCAGGAGAGAAACTCAGGGATTTGGAGGATATTACTAGGTAGCTTGTGAATTTACTGTGTGTATTGGAGTATCTGAGTATGTATCTAAGCGATATCTCTCAGAAAGAAGGTGCTTATTTTTAACTGGAAAAGTTGCTACCTCTGTTCTGTAATATTCAAAGTGAGCTTTGGTAAGTGCATGTTTCACTGGCACACACAAAAAATAAGCAGTAAAGGAGACGAGACATGATGTGAAATGTCCCTCGAATTCTATATAATATTGTAGGTTCACTTGCAGTTCTGAGGTCCAAACACCAAAGTGCCACCTATGTGGTCACTCTAAATTAGCTAGAAAAGTGTTGAGCCAAGGTGCCTGGAAGATGCTACGAATGGAGATCTTTCAGAGAGCAGGAAAGGATATCTGATGGAGAAGAAGGGATTTCTTCCATGAAGCAGTAAGAACTGATAGGCCCAGCAAGAGTTTACCCTGAGGTTTTGCCGTGAACATTATGAACATTAAATATGTATACAGATTGCTTTGTGAAAGCTGGGTTAATTCTTTCGTATGCTTTTGTTGCTGGATGAATTGGGTTTGGTTTTGTTTTTTTCTTGCTGTCTGTCAATGTGTGACATTCATGGGAAGTGGTACCAGCAGTCTTTAGTCTCAACAGAAGCATGAATGGTGTTAATTTGTCATAGTTTTGTTAAAATGAAATTCAGTTTCATCCATCTCTGTTTGTGCCACTTGTTTTAGTTACTGCTCAACAAAATTCCTTACTGGATTGTTGTAACTCCTGTGGGTTAACTAATTTGCTAGTAATTCCCTTCCTTCCAATAGTTGTATCCTCCTTTAATATGGAGTAAAAAGATAAGATGAGGAAAATTCTCCTCTTTGGTTCTTTCGGTCGGCTGTAGGAAGTGTCTGCCAGGGGGTGCTATATGATTGGTCCATCTGTACTCCAGAGATTTCAGAATATTCTTTGAGTTTTCTTAGTATTTTCAATTTACTGTTTTTAAACAAGAATTACTGAATGCTCATAGACTGCATAATGTTTTGTTGCACAGCAGTTTATAACGACTGCTGTAGGAACAGTGGAGTTCGTGCTTGTGTTCCTGGGTACTGTAAATATATTTAAGGGTATTGTCTTGACCTTGATTTCTGCTTTACTGATGCTACAAACTTGTATCTGTTACTTCAATTTGAAAACATAATTACCCACTTAAATGTCTTATGAACTTTTAGCTTAGCCTGAAAAAATTGAAACAAATATATTTGGCTTATGAAAGCATGGTGATTTTATGGAGATGTGGCCTTCTTAGTAAAAGCTTTTTTGCATAACTTTGAGCAAGAAGTGTTAGTGTACTGAATTAAACAATCTGTCTGCTGTAGGCTTGTTCAAAGCACACAGAAAAAAAAGAAAAGAAAAAAAAGCATCTTAGTCATCATCTTCAGTAGTTTCACACAGTGTATGAATATGACAGTTGTAACTTTCTAATATTTTTTCTCTGTTCTCTGGACCATTTCCGTCATTTCCAGCAGCCTGTGAAAGCTGGGATAGAAGTCAGATCATGGGCTTTGTTTGCATCCAGATGCTCTCAGATTCCTGGTGTTCATTCCAGCTGGTGCTTACAACTGCTGTCACTTAGAGAATGTGTCAGTGTGCATGTATGTGTACATGAGTGTGATAATGCAGCCCTGTGCCTGTGTACACTGGTAGGGTTAGTTTCCAACAGATCAGTTTGCTCCAAGCTCAGAGTCCCAAGGAGAATATCCTTTAGAGACAGAAAGGCCGGGTCAGTTCTGATCCTACCCGTGCATGAAACTGGGGAAGACCTGTGGATACATTGCTAAGGCTTTCCTTTATGAGGGTTTATTTTGAGGAGCTTTGTCAAAGGAGAGCATGGCGCATGTGAAGTGCAATAATTTGTTTTCAGAGTTGTTCTGATTTATGGGTCAGAAGAGTCAGGCAGGGTAGGGAGGGCTGCAGGAGACAGAAGTCTGGAAAGTGACTGGAAGAAAGGATTGCTGCTCTGAGTGTTCTCTGAAGCACGTATAATCAAGGGACTTAACTGAAGTAATACTAGGAAACTAATTGTTGTGAGTGAGACTTATTTACTGTAGAGTTTGTAGTGCTGAAGAGCATAGAGTAACTTCTAAATGCTTATCATTTAGCTGAGTAGTCAGGGCGTATAATCACTGAGGTGCTGTGTAGAATGAGGAATACAGTTGTCTTTTATTTAATTATTTGCTGCATCTTTATATAATAAACCGCTGAGATTTTGGGTTAAACGTTCATTTGTTCACAGTTCAACATATATATTAGAGGAGTTATGGGAATAATCAGACCTCCGGAGTGCCAACAAGATTAGTACAAGAGATGAATATATGATGTGGAAATTTTATGGCAAATGAGTGTCACACATGACGGCTTTGAACTGACTCTGAGACTGTGTTCTGTTACTGACCTGCTTACTGAAAGTTACCGTCTTATCCCTGTCTGTAAAATGGTGTTAGTGATACAAGAACCTCATTAAAAACCCCTGTATTTATATGCAGCTGTGGTAATACATGTGCAAGATAGATATCGTGTGCTAATGAATTATGTCATGAAGATTTTGTGGTTCTTTCTCATCAGTCTGCCCTGTAACAATGGAACCTCTTCAAAATGGGAAAACCTCTATCTTAACCTTGAGGAATATATATACTTGTGAGATTTTTCTTCCACATTTCTAAACATGTATTCTGGCACCGTCTCTACTAGTACCAACCTCTCATGGAGGTGAGTGGTGTTGAGCAAGTTCTGCATTTGCCTGTTCTGTGCTCTGCCACTTAGCCTACTCTGCAGGAAGACTCCTATTCAACTTCTGCAACTCTGTTTTGACTAAATATTTCACCCAGTGCTTCTGCTGTTGAGTATGAATAGACCCAAAATGCAGAGCTCTTAAGTCCAGAGCACATGTGGATGGTTCCTACTTGGTAAGTTGTGGGGTGGAAAAAAGAATATGGACTGGGAAGATGTTTTCAGGTCCTTGGAGATTCATTTTTAGAGGTAGCCTATTGCAGGGACATGTGAGCATTGTTGTAAATGTGATAGACTGAAGTCCTGGGATTTTACTGATGTTCTGATATGCTTTTGTTGCCAGTCATTTTATGTCTTTTATGTGCATGATGCCTGAGTTATGGCATTTAAACACTAACAGACAATCATTTTGTAAAGCGTGGGGCTTTTTATTCTTTTTTCCCCCCCCTCTCCCAGAAGCTCTGAAGTAGTTTTATTTATGACAGTATGTACATAAGAGAGAAAGCAAAACGTGAAGGACAGTTGTAGTCTGTGTCTTCTGAGATGCAGGTCTTTTGAGACTGAGTCTGACTGTATGCACTGTTACTGTGTAGGGTAATCATTGTCAAGGACGTTATCACAAAGCATGTTCTGAATTTTTGTTTAAACTTTAAAATTCTTGTGCAAAATCAAAGGAGACTGTAGTAAATAACTTTCCACATATTCCAACAATACCTCTGGGCTGTACTCCGTGAGTTTTTCAAACTAAAATCCTGTCTGTTCCCTTACCTCTCTTTTTCCAGCTTCCTTCCCTCCCCAGCCAATAAGCTTCCCTATCTTGTTGGCTCAGGTGCAACATCAGGCTGATGTAGCTATATTGCATTTGTTTTAGGAAAATTGCCTGTCTTCAACACTGTGTTGTGTCCTTTTCCTCTTCTCAAGCTTGGAATATGCTGTTGGAGAAGGTGAGAGTGTTTTTTGTACCGTCATTTAGGACAGATGAAGTTCCTTCGAATCCTTGCACAGCACAGTCTAATTTTTGTTTTGGTTATAATTTGAATTATGAACTTTGTGTGTACGTGTTTTCCTTCTGTGAACATTTTCCTTCTGGGACATTTTTTAGTTTGTAAAGTGTGATTCACTGAACTGAAATCCCCACAATATGTTGTTTGGCCAGGCCGACAAACATGGAGGATATTTTCAGCAAATTTTAATGTCATCTTTCAGTCCTTTAGTATGAAGCTCGATTTTATTTTCTGGTTTCTTTAGTCACCACAGAACAAGATGAAGCAACCAGAGTCATGGCTGGTTAGATTATCTTTGTAGTGGTTTTAGCTATCTAGAACTTTACAAAGGCAGGAGTAGAAGGGGGACAGCCTGTTGCTTGCTATTAGTTGGTGTGCCCTTAACTGATCATCTGAAGTTTGACATAAGTCTGAGGAATGTTAGAGGAAGGAAGGGAAATTGCTAAGTCTTGTTTTACAAACTGGTCCTTTTTTTTTCATGATTTTCAAGTCACTTTGGAGGTATTTGCAGATTTTTATCCTGCCAAGAGGAATTGATAGTCTCTGGTAATAAATATTATTTCCCATAAGTAATGAAGGGCAACTATTATCAGTCCTTGCTAAAACAACGTTATCAACTTGCAGATGAAAGTTAATCTTAATAAATATGCTGAAGTTCAATGTAGCCTGGGCACAAGAATTTCTCCTTCAGGGAAAGTCTGAATAGGCTTTCTTTCCCTCACAGTATGGAAAGGTATGATATTTCATGCTAAATTGAATAATACTTAAGAATTGAATTAATACCTAAATTCTTACAAGTAACTCAGGGAAGAGAGGCACACCATTAACCGACTACCTTTCTCTACTCTAAGCCCCTTAAAAATCTCCTTCCATCCACCCCAAAATCCACTAACCCACAATCTTCCCCTTCCAATACCCTCATTTTTTTTCTGATCAAAATTCATGCCATTCTAAAGTACGGAACCATGACTGACATCCCACCTAACATCTCCTTCCAGTATAACGATATGAGCTTGCATGCATGACAAATATGGTAATTTTCAAGGTAGGAGCTCACGTTTAAGTTTTGTTGATACTGTGGTGGAGAAATCTGGGGAAAGAGTAGTTTGTTTTACTTGGAAAGCATTATGCTAGCTTCCTTAACATAGACTGTTTTGTGTTAGTTCAATTAAGTGTCATATGGTGGTGTCTGCTGCACAGGGATTGAATTAAAGAGGATTAACATAAGTTAGGATATGGGAAGTTCTGACTAACTAATACATATGTATATATATTGGCACAAGTCTGAGGAATATATATGTATATTCCCCTGCAGCAGGGGCCCAGAGAAGTTGGAGAATCAGTCTCCATCCTTGAAGATATTCAGAATTTGACCGCATAAGCTTCTTTGCAGCCCTTTCGAATTGGACTAGAAATTCGGACTACTTGACCGCGTAAGGTTCCTTCCAGCAAATGACATTCTGTGGTACTAGAAAACTGACCTGTCTGTCTGTCTGTCTGCTGTGACATCTGACATAGTTTAAGTTGCACAAAAAATGCAGGCCACACCATCTTCTGGGGTTCTAAATACCTGCTTATCCAGCAGAAGTCCTGGACCGAGCAGTGCACCACTGTTCCCATGGGAGATCAGCAAAGTAAGAAAAGCATGATGTGATGACTCTGTGAGACCATGTAGCAGTGCTTTGTACCTGACAGGTCAGCCTGGAACTAGCCCAAGTGTTCTTGGTTTTGACACTATCCTTGTGCATATATTCAAACTGACAAGCGTGCAAATGTTGCAGGAGGGTTCGGAATACCAATACCATAAAATTCCAAAGAACAAAGAAAGCTTCTTGTGTGCAGGTTTTTATGGATGGGGCTTGTGCACCCTCATATTTCTTTCACCTCACTGGGTGCACAAGCCTTTATTTTCCTGAATTGGCAGGAGTCAGTGGCAGCAGTAGATAACAGCCTGGGGCATATTTATGCCTGTGTAATAACTACTTTTTACGAGTACCAAGTCCAGGCCCCTCTCTTTCTCACCCACGTATAATGGCTCTCTCTGCCCATAGGTGCTTGCTGGATTCACTGAAGTCATCTCAGCTTGTTTATTTTCCTGTTTAAAAGTTCTGTTAAAAACAGTGTTCTGTCTTGGTTCATTTTGGGATACTTCTGTTGAACAAATTCTGCTCATCTTGTTGGTTTTTTGTTTGTTTGTTTGTTTGTTTATTGTCTTCCAGTTAATATGAGACTAAAATGATTCTTCACCTGCTCCTCCTTATCAAGTGTTTTGCTTTTTGCCTCTTGGTCTTTGTTTCAAACATGAAAGCGTGTTATCCGAAGTAGCTGCATTAATCAACTCTGTATGGTAAAAAGAGTTCCTTTCTTGGTGATGGCAGATTAATATGTGTTTACAGTTTTAAGAAACTGGTATTCATTAGGTTTTTGGAGAGAAACGCCAGCTTTCTGATTACTTTTAGGTTGTACCCTTGAATAGACGTGGTAGTTTCAGGTTCAGTTCTCTGTACTTAAAACAGGTTTAAAGGGGAGTTCTCTGGGTGATTTTGGCACCTGAATGGTAAGTTTCAAAGAAATAAAATGCTCACTGCCTGCCTACTTCGTGAGAATTGTAAATGAAAGCTTTGTGTTCTGTTGGCTCTGCAGTATTGATTTTATTCGTAGACGGTTCTTGCAGCTGTTTCAGTTTTCGGAATAATAGTGATGTAGCTATATTCTGAATTCCATTTCAAATGGCATTTTAAGAAGTTTATACTTTAAATAGGAAGCCTGTGCTTTTTAACTTCCATTGAGTTTGTGACTTATCGTTATGTTCCTCTGACCTCCAAATACCTTGATAGTGCACATCTGAACAAGTGACAGAAGACATTTTTCTCCTCTCTTTTTTCTACCTTTCAAAGAGGATGTTAAGCCAGTGTAATATTGAGTCAAAACTAAGCTAAGTGTCAGTATCTGCAGAGTTTTCATGAACTGAGACTTCTAAAATGAGAAGGTGCTGTTTTGGTCTCTTCAGCATTATTTGTATATTTATTTATTTTTCAGCTTTAAATAACAATTCCTTTCTGAATGTGGGATTTAGATGTAGAAAATGCATGTTTGTCTTTCTAGTTGGTGTTTATACTGTGTTGGATTCTGGAACATAAAATTATTGCTTGATTATTGTGTGGCTTTAAAATATACGGTAAACATGCAGATATGCAGCTAAGGTAATAAAGTAGTAGCCTAGTTTTACGGATATCAGAATGAGTTCACATGGTATCTATTTACTTGTCAACAGTCAGAAACAATATTTTTAATATAAGCCACTTACTCCGTTCTCTTCTGTGTAGTGCTGCATCTTTGCCAAACAGAGAGATATTTAGACCAATATAGCTTCCATATGTGTTCTGCAGTTTGTTACTGCTAGTTATTTTGCCCATCACCGTTGCTGAACAATAGTAGAAATTTTTTCATTTAGGAAGAGACATAAACATGTTGTACTGAACTTTAGTATTTTATTGTAGGCCTTTTTAATTGATGCTTTTTGTTGACCATGTAAACTAACCAATATTTAAGTAATTTTTTTAGTTAAATGCTTTCATCATGTTTTATAGGGTTTAGTTTAGCAGCTTTTAAGAGGAACAAGAGGAAGCTGGAGTTGGCTGAAAAGGTAGAAACGGATCTCATTCAACTAAAGAAGAGAAGACAATCAAGTGAAAAGGTTAGTTTGTGTTTCAGGTTTTGTTGTGTCATCCTAACTTTACAGCTGGTTATGTATAAATTTCATGTTTCATTCATAAATGATTAGACTAATGAGGCGTTCAGAGACTCTCCTTGACCACCCAGTATGTTCAGATGATATCATGATCACTTAATGAAATTAAAACTTTATGCCTTGCTACTTGAACACCAATCTCTCACTTTCTGTCTTGTTAGTGATATGAAAAATGTATTTTGCATATTTTGAAGTATGAATATAACGAATGTAAACACAAACAGATAATTGTTTACTGAAACATTTTCTTTAGTGTAGGATCTCTGTCAGTGTTTCCCACTTTTTAATGTTTTCTGAACACACTGCATTATGGAGCTGGAATTGGTGAAATTTGAAATGTCAGGTAGGTAACATGTGCATCTGTGCATCATCTAGCATTGACCTGGCCCGTATTACTTGTACTGCAGAACTACTAGGACTCCCTCTGTTTCCCTCACTCTGTTACTTTGAATTTAGAGCCTTTCTTACAATCAGAAAATGTCTGTCACAGTATTTGCATTTACTGTTACATTATAGCTTACTAAATTAGATGCTTGTACTTTACCTGATGCCTGTGTCTATTTGCATTGGCTACTTCTCTTTGCTTTGGTGACTCGACCGAATGCTGCCTTATTTATGTTGGTATAAATAATGTACAAATGCAAGAACTGGTGAAAAAGTTGCATTCTCTGTAGTCTGTGTAAATGCAAACCAGTGATAAATTCAGCTCTTCTCAGATTAGGTCTTTTCCCTAGCAGCATGGTACTCTTCAATTTTCTAGGAGGTAAGGCCTGTGAGGAAAGTAAGGATAGAGGGGAAAATAGTTACTTACCAGTTCTGGAACTTTTCTTGTTTACAGGACTTCATGTACCTCCTCGTAAAACTTAATCTTCTAATGGTGTTAACACGTAAATGAGGGAGGAGGGGTCTTTGCACAGTGTTGGAGTTCATGTAATAAGGGGCAAGTCAATGCTTGAATCATATGCCAATGCATGAGCTTACCAACCTGCAATTTGAAATTTCAAGGGCTCCAGAGTCATGTGCAGAACGTGTGGGAGACCCTCAAAGGCCAATGATGGTAGTAGAGGAGGTGATCAAATAGAGCTCTACTCATTGGTAAGTAATGCAGTAAAGTAACGTGGTGGTTTTGTCAGTTTTCTGGGTGCATCCTGAGGGGGGCTGAGAACTAAACCATGCTGTGTGGACTGCTCATCTTCCTGCACAGAACATCAGGCAGGAAGTTTAATTCTTCAAAATGAAATCAAATGAAAAATCAAATTCTGAAAGAGCAAGATTTACAGGAAAAGCAGAAAAATTCTCTCCAAGCAGTTAGAAAGGAGATATTTAACAAGAGTGAGCATATGAACTGTGATCATAAAACTCATACTGTCAAAGCTGATTTCTTGTAAAAGATTTGAAAATATTTTTTTATGAGCATTTAACTACTTGAATAATTAAAAATGAATATTCTTGTTGAGTTTAAGTTTGAATTGTTAAATACTCATTCTTTTCTTTGCTGTGCTTCTCTGGAGCTGGGAGCTTTTGCCTGTCTGTGGGACTTGATAGCTGTTTTGTTGTCTGTGTCTAGTTTCAGTCTTTCACATATCTCAATCTTTACAGTTTAGCTACAGCTGCGATCTTCTATGATATACCCTTGTGAAGCTTAGCTTCTGTTGCCAGTATTGCACAGTTGTTGTGGACTGGTTATTTTTTTTGTCTCTGAGATTTAAGAACTAATGTTACTGAGAAGGAAAATCCAGGATTGTTGTGCCCTGGGGGTGATGATTTCCTACAGAAAGTTATGTGGGCCACGTTAAAACAAGTGTTTCCGTAAAAAAAGTTTTCCAGCCTCCTAAATTTCCCATCTAAAAGTAAACAAAAGCAAGCAAACTATACCACTGGAGGGACTGCAATTGCTAGTATGAAATAGATCTTTTAAAGGAAATATGCTTAAGAAAGTTTTCACGCAATGCTTATGCTTTTAAATGCTTGTGATGTTTTGATTAAATATCTCTAAAAATTATTTACATAGCTGTTAAAGGCAAATATTTGATGCAAGTGAATACTTGATCTGAAGATAGATGGCAGATTGAGCAAGTAATTTTACAGATGCTGCAAAAAAGGCTGGAAACATTTTTTTTCTTCGTCTTCAGATGATATGGAAAACTTTGCTGAGGTTGATCCTTCTAACATACATTTCACTTCATTACAGGAGTCCCAAGTGTTTGATTTAAAATGAGTTAAGATAACACAGCGACTTCTAGTCTGGCACTCTTAACTTTGATGCAAACTAACTTTGATTTCCTAACTTGATTTTCACATCTGTAGTTGTCTGTTAGTCTAGTTTTTGTTCTGGGTATAATCTAGTTTGATAAAATAGGGCAAGACTTGCATCCTTTAAGTGTTTCTTCTGTATGGAGAAATCATAGTCTTGAGAAGAGTTTTATCCACTCTGATCTTGAAAGCACCCAAGGGTGGGAATCTGCACCTCCAGCGAGCAGCTTGCTCTGCTGCCCGCTATCTGTTTAATCCACTGAGTAGTGTTGTTGTAATTGGGCTAATAATACCTGAATTCAGTTGTGGCTGAAAGTCATAGGACATATGAAATGCATATAAGGAAGTTTTCTTCAAGTCTTGTCTTAGACAAGCGTGTGTTTTGGGAAGACTTAGGCAGCACCACCAGTACTGCATGCATGGTAACAAATCTGTTTTGTACACATTAGTTTGCACACTCCTATGAAGCATAATCTGACTTTAATGTGCTGTTTTAAGTAACTGTTTCTGTTTGTGTTTCCTGCAGGAGAATGACTCAGGAACACTGGATACAGTCGGTGCAGTAGTTGTTGACCAAGAAGGAAATGTTGCTGCTGCTGTCTCCAGTGGAGGTTTAGCACTAAAGCATCCTGGAAGAGTTGGTCAGGTGATGACACATTTTCAGTTGGGAATGGCTGTTCAGTCTCTCAGTTGTCTTTTAGAACGCTCGTGTTATAGTTACATACAGTGTTGGTATAGTTTATATACAGTATAGGTAAGAAGTTTTTCTTTATTAACTTACCGTTTGCCAGAACTGTTATTTAATTTCTCACCCTTAAACACCTCTTTGATACTACAAATTGTCTCTTAAATGCTTAGATCATTTATGAATAGGATTTCCAGCATTATTTGCAGAGGTTGTCCAGCAATTTTATGTTTAAATAATCTTATGAATTGGTAGATGGGACAAAGGTATTAAAAGAACAAATGAGATGTAGGCATTCTTTATTGCTATTAATAAGGGGAGTCTTTGAGTGCATTGGAAGTGTCATACTCTGTTACTGTACAGACGTGGTTTTGGTCCACTTTAACCAATGTCATAAGAGCAGTTCTCTTTCAAAATTTATTAATTTTATTTGGAATAGGAGAGTGAAAGGGACTTTATATGAATAGGGCACACTTGGTATTATTTTGTCTTGATATCTGTACCTCATTTTCTGAAAGGTTAAGTAAGGCTAAGTGACAATAGTATATCGCTAAGGTAGCACTCAGTTACAGTGGATTGGAATTTTTATTTTGATAATTAATATTAATACTTAGATTTTTCTTAGGCTTTTTTGTTTGTTTGTTTTAAGGGAAAAGAACAACCAAAAAGCTCGAATACTTAAATTTATGGAAGCTGTTCTTTTCTTAGGCAGCTCTTTACGGTTGCGGCTGCTGGGCTGAAAATACAGGAGCTCATACACCTTACTCCACTGCTGTGAGTACTTCAGGTATTTGCTACTTTTATAAATATTTCAACATGTTGCTCAAATATTTCCTTGCAGTTTGTTTGCAAAACCCAAATAAAATATTTATTTGAATAGTGAATTACAATATTAACATTAATTCCATAATACATTCTGTATTTGTATCATTTAGTTTATATTATAAATATCTGTGTGTGTGTGTGTGTGTGTGTGTGTGTGTCAGTATTATCTTGAAATCCATAAATTCATCTCCGCTGGTTGCTTGCATTGGTCACTGTACATAAAATTAACAGCCTTCTGAACTGTCCTCTTTATAAGACCTCATCCTGTACTGAAAGCATGTGCTCTATCTGTTATATATTAAGGGATCTGGCAAGGAGTTGTTAAAAGTGTAACGGTGTTTTAAACAGAATGCTTCTCTAACTGGAAGCCTTTGGTAGACAACTAAGGTAGTCTGGGAATCCTTAACATTGGAGGGTCCCGTGGATACAAAAATACTGCAGATTGCATTTTTTTCCATCAAAATATTTCAATACTATTTAAAATGAATATTTAATGGATTTTATCCTTTGTCTCTTCATCTCTCGAATGGAAGAGGAAAAGGCAAAACCAAATGACTAGAATATATATCTTGGAAAACATTTATTCAGAAGTTCTGAATGTATTGTAAGAAGAATTAGGGTAGCTTCTCTTGCATTTGGTAATCACAGGATCCTGGGCATACAAAAGTATTTTATTTATAATGACACCTATCGGTCTGCTGTCATGCAGGTCTGTTCTGTCAGTTGGAATTCTGAGCACTGGAGGTATCAGTTGTAAAACCAAGTTCAACAAATCTACGAAGTGTAACAGGACTGAAGGAGGAGTATAAAAAGGGAAGTAATTAAAAGAGTCAATAAGTAGGGTAATAACTGATTCTGCAGTGTAAGACTGGAGAATGTAAACTGTTTCTGACTCGTCAGGATAAGATGTTGAAAAGATAACTATGCTGTGTTGAAAAGTAGGTGAATATTTAGAACACAAAAGCTATAAGATGAAATTATACAGGATTTGTAAAGTAAAAGCTGTTGAAGAAAGTGAATTTCATCTCAGTGTTGTTCCTGGTTGTATGAACATAATTAAAACAGGAAAACTACTTGTAACACTTTTTTTGTAAGTACTTATGTCAGGACGCAAAATTTATGATTTGGACTCTTGCTTCATGGTCAGTTATCTGTGTTCATTATAGGGACAGATGGAACGGAGAATCTGTAGAGTTCAGTACTCAGTTCTCACGAGTACTGCTGAGTGAGAATCCTGTTACAGAATTAGTGGTGGAAGCAAAGTATCAGGATGCGCAGCTGAAGGTCGACATAGGCTAAAGAGCATCAGAAATCTCCTGTGTGGCTTTTGCAGTCATAAAGCTTTTTAATTTCCCCTGGTTTAAAGTCTGTCTCACACTGTTGAAAGCTTATGTTGATGTTCCCCATTAGATTTAATACTAATAAAAGGCCAGCATCCTTTTCACTACAGCAAAGGAAACTCATGCTAATGACACAAGTGTTGAAAAATATTTATCCTAATATTAAATACCATATTGATTTTAGTTTGAAAGTGCTTGCTTATGTAAGCAAATATATTTAAACATTGTAGAGTCGGGGACCAGAATAAGTGTCAAGCATCAGCTGAGTACTGGAAATTGTTTGTGGAAAAGCTGAGAGGGACACTTTTATTTAATTTTTTAAAACTGATCTTTACATGTCTACTGGATTTTAAGTCTATGCAAGTACAAACATCTCAGTGTGCTTAAAGGAGTTAGCTGGGTTTAATGATAGCCTTAAATAGAAATCTCCTTTTTTGCTGTGTATAGTGGTAAATAATGTTGCAGTATTTATAATTATCACATACACACACATAAATACATAAATATATTTCAGATCTTCCGGCTTCTAGGACATTACATTAATACTGATCCCAGTTAATTGAACTAGACTGCTGGCAGCCCATGAAGTGTGGCCATCTGTTGAAATTCAGACTAGCAGTGTTTAATTAAACTCTTGTTTCTGGGTTTCTGGCTTTCCTTTAAAGTTTGTGTGTGTGAGAGAGAGCAAGAGAAAGAGTGGGATATAGAAATGTTTACAGGAAGTGAGAACTCTTCTGTAATCAATACCATTCTTTTTTCCATTTTCAGAAGCTCATAATGTTTTATTTTGTAGTTTATGTTACTGCTGTTATAAAATATATTGATGCCCGAGCATCTGACAGTGTGAACCATGAAGCTAATTAAGGGGTGGAGAAATAGAGAAATTAAGTTATAGGAAAGATTGAAAGAGAGAAATGTACAGCTTGGCTGGACCACAACAGGAAGTGGGAATGGGGGCATAAGTGTCTGCAAGTATTCAAAAGGTGAAATTGCCAAGGCTTAGTAAGAAAATACATTGTTAACATACTTCATTTTTGCATGAAGGTTTTAGAAATGAA
>PPHD01015042.1:2117-16336 GCA_002909625.1 Bambusicola thoracicus | reverse complement strand
GATTCAGCTCCATTAACCACAACTCTTTGGGCCCAGCCATCCAGCCAGTGCTTCACCCAGCAGAGCATACACCCATCCAGACCACGGGCAGCCAGCTTCTTCACAAGGATGTTGTGGGGGACAGTGTCAAAGCATGCTCACATGGAAAAGTCATAGGCACAGAGGTTTACAGTGCAATAAGCCAAAGTAGCTGCTGAAGATTGCTTTTTTACTCCATCAGGTTTATTACCACTGACAGGTCTGGAAGTCTTCAGCTAGGGACTTTAAGTGATACAGTGAAAAAATTTCTACAAATGGTTGTCAACAACATATTAGTACCAAGTATCATTAACTGCTCATGTTCTTTTTGTTTACCTTTTTCAAATAAATTCACAACAGTTGAAATATTTAAGCTGTTTTGCTTCTTCCCCTTTTTGTTTAGACAATTATGCACTAACTCCAAATACATTTTATTTAACATTTTGATGAGAAGATTTTTATGGATTTTTCATTAGAAATGAGAAAGTTCTCTCTTCACCTCTATTTGTATTTTTTCCAAATAGTCTCTCAGACGTCAAAAAACATTCTAGAGTATTGCTTGTGAGATGTATATACAGCCAGTTCCCCAAAGCAGAAGTGTCCAGCTGCCCAGTTTAGTGTCAAACCTTGCTGCTGAAAGCACCTAGTCGAAAGCAAAAGTATTTCTATAGCACATAAATAGCAGATTGATACCTGCAGAACTGTAACAGCCTAAGACTTCTTTGGTCTTCTAGTTAACATGAAACGGGTGATTTTCTCAGACTGCTTAAGAGAATGTTTTAACTGCCTGCTTGCAGAATACCAATTGCACATGGAAGACTCAACTTCTGTCTTCAATGATATAACTATCCAATACTTCTTGGATACTATAGAGATACCACACATTTGTGTGATCAAACATTTATCACCACACAAAAGGATGAAAACAAAGGATCAGTCTCCCAACTGTCTACTGTGGGCTCACAAACACTCCAAAATGGGTCAGACAAGCAGTAAGAAGCAGAGCTAGACAGCAATGAAAATAAACAAAAAAACCTCAGTATTTTCACTAGATTAATCGGAAGTAGAGGCAGGTAATAATAAGCCTATAGAATTGCTTTTTTTAATGGAGGGAAAATGTAATTTGAATAATAATTATTTCAAGAAGCATACGCCATTCAAATATAAATTAAAAGTAAGCCTACAGTAAAATCTGTTCTACTCCTAGTGAAACAGGAATTATAAAATTCAGTGATGTAAGCAGTATATTTTAACACTTCTTACAGAGCAGCAGTAAGTGTCACTTCATTCAAGGCTCACTTCCTAGCCTCCTCCAAGAACAAAAAGCTGACTCACCCTAAGAAGAAATCAGAGAACAGTATACTCTGCTACTGCACTTATAGATCAGACCTTCTGTTACAACTGTCTAAAGAAAAGGCAACAATAATGATTACAGCTATAAGCTGGGAAATAAAGTTTCTATTTCATTTATTGACTTAATTTATATCCCATGTAAGTCTCCCAGCTGATCTTTTAGAATCATATTTACAACTCACTAAATAAAGTCTTAAATGAAAAACCACGTTCCCACTTGAAAATGAATATGAAAAAAAAAAAAAAAAAAAGAAATCTTTGTATTCTGATGAACTTTAGGTACGTGATAAACCAGCCACATGCAACCTGTGGCCTGGCACAGATTGCCCTGCAGCCACCCCCCATGTCCCACTCCACCACAGCAGTGGCCCAGTCCAGCCTAGCCCTGTGTGTGCACCCATCACTCAGCATCCTACCTGGGCTGAAACCAGGGCACGGGGCTCAGTGCAGTGCCAACTCAAGTGACAGCAAGTAAGTTTATGGATTTTGATACGTTGACTAAACACAGTCTTGTGAATGGCAAGAAATATGCAGCTGCGCTTACCATTTCAATAAAGGAATTTAATAATAGGTTTCAAGATTGCTGAAAAAATCATCCATTTCTTTTGCTTATTCGTGACTCCATATCAGTCAACAGAAATACATTACTTGCAAGTTTTCAACTGCAATGTGTAGAGTGGCAATCCAAAAACTGATCATGTCTCTTTGCTAGACTTTTATAAGCCCTCTCTTATCAGAGAGAAATATCCCTCACTGCACAATTACTCCTTATTCCAGTCATCACTTCTGGCAGTATGTACATTTATGAACAACTCTTTCCAAGGATGAAACACTGAAGCAGTAAAATTACATCAAAAATCTCTGACAAACACCTTGAGAGCTCAATAAGAATTGCAGCCACAGAACCAGCCCAGTGAGTAAGTTTCACAAAAACAAGGTCACATATCCCACGAGTTTCATGGTTTTGTTCCTCTCTTTTTTATGTTTTAATTTAAAAAACAAAAAAGAAAATTAAAATATGTTTTGTTACTTATATACATGAACTACATTATATATTTTATAAGGGCTGCTCTGAAAGTAATGCTCTCTATTTTATCACGTTGGCCCATGATATCAGAGGCAGTTGGGGGTATGGCAGTAGAGGTTGAACTTTCCTGCCAATATTGTGTTACATTTTGTTGCTGTGTGACAGAAGGCAGCAGAAGGACAGTCAGACAGAATGCTGTCTGATGTGGAAGTAAATGTGTGTCACCGAATTCCACCATGCAAAAATAATGGCACCCACCAACATTCACTGATGCTTGCTCAGTGTTTATGGAGACCAAACAGTGGATGTGAGCACACTGAGTTGGTGGGTGGTGTGACAATGGGTGACCTCCACAAGTGCAGACTGTTACAAGCATGGCATGCAGGTTCTTGTTCACTGCTGGTGAACATACATAGTTAATGACAGTAACCTCACTGCAAAACAGCGATTTGTAGCTGAGAATCTGCTCTACCAAATTATGTTACTGTGCTCCTTGTACTGGTTGTTGTTTCCACAAAAATAAATAGGAGGCATTACTTTCAGAGCAACCTTCTTAGATGTGGCCCTAGACAATTCCTCTTCATGCAACGTGGCCCAGGCAATCCACAAAGTTGGACACACGTGATAAACCATTCATGAGCACTGGTTATAACGTGCTCACTCATTACAGAATTAAAATTCTGTAAGTTATATCAAGGGTTAAAGCTTTCAGGTTACGTTCATTTTATTTTCCAAAAAGCTCCAAGTGACATTTTCAATATTAGTGCATGTATAATTCCCAAAATGTTTTATACAGAAGTTTTAGGCATTCAAAGATTCAGAGGGAAATTTCAGAGAAACACTGAGGTGGTAAATGCCTGACTTTCAAGTGCTTTGTGACCTAGGGAAAAGAGATCCCTAAGAAGTCAGGCACAAATACCACGTCCAAAGCATAGAGAAAATCCAAATCCTAAAAACAAGACGGAAAAATTACAGCTGAGAGGCCTCACAAGTGAGAAACAAGCAGAAAGAAGCACTGCCTACAATTCTATACTCAAAACTATGAGGTACTTAGCTCTGTGATGCAAGAAGGCATTATTTGCTTGGGACACTGTTGTGGGCAAAACAGTCTGGAGTCAGGGAATTGTAACTGAATTAATTTATTGCAAACAAAAACAAACCTCCCACTGCTGATTAGGGTCAGGAAAAAAACACATGCAGAAAATACTTACATAAATATCTACCCTCCTTGTTTCCCATTCCCTATTTTCCTTATTCTTGTGGCAAGGTGACACTCAGTTCTGGAAGCTGAGGTGGTATCTGGAATGGTTTCTTTCTGCCACTTCATGCTTAATCGCTTCTGCTGCTCTATACTGAATGGTTTCTGATGGCCATGTCTTCAGGGTCCGTTCTCCAGCATGGACTTTCCATTGGAACAGGGTATAAGTGTCCCCTTTTGGCTGTGGAGGACCTGTGTTTAGAAAGCCCTCTTCCAAGAGACCTCTCTCAATGAGCTTGAGATCATTTTGGAGGTAGATTCCATAGAGCCTTTTCAAGTTTCTATGCTTAAAAATGAAATGATTTAGTGGTCACTAAAACGTATACTAGGTTACTTGTCTCTATGACACTAAATCCTGAGTTCCTGCACAAAGCCTACTGTGTTCTCTTTCATGGCAAGCACAGCCCAGTCAAGATGATGTCCGTGTGTCCTTTGACATACAGAAAGTTTGGCCTCAGTCTGTTGTTCTGCAGAACTAAATCCAGGCTTGTGCAAAACTAAAAGCCTCCAATGGGTCTAATTCTACCCAATTCCAGGTCATTATTGTTCATTCAAAATCCTGTTTTACATATGGATGCCATGTATTGTATGTGAATACGAATTTAAAATAGAATAATTCAGTTCGAAGGGAACTTCAAAGACCATCTAGTCCAACTGCTATATATAACCCCTTGAGAGCAGCCCTACAGAGAACGACTTGGGGGATCCTGGTAGATGAGAAGTTGGACATGAGCCAGCAGTGTGAGCTGGGCTGCATTAAAAGTGGAACTTGATGATCATTATCGTCCTATTCAACCCAGGCCATTCTATGATTCTATATATGGACTTGCACACATATATATACACACACACACACACACTGTACAAACAATACCAAAGCTGCAGTGATTGATTTAGGCAGCATTATTTCTAATGACAAATGTGCCATTGATTAATTAAATCTATTCTATAATCAATACCTAAATAACTTCTAAACTTGAAAGAAATGGTTTGTGAATTGTTTACCAAGAAAGACTCTTTGATAACTTCCAGCACACACAATCAATATAGTCCATTTCTTCCTTTGATTTGATGAATCCTGAAACATTTAAAACACAGGTTAATATACATCTACTCATCAGAAAAAAAAATACATTGACCATTAGGATATTGTTGCTGTTCAGAAGGAACAGCAGAAGATAATTCTGAAAACAGAAGAAATCAGAAGATCATTTTGAAGATGCATCCTTTACCAAGGATAAATATTTGCCAAAAATCTACCTTGTAATTCACAAGATTGTACCTTATTACTGAGCACTGAAATTTCAACCACACAGGACTCTTAATGCTGTGTAGGAACTTAATGCTTCAGAAGAACTGTAAATCCTGGAACGGGCGGCAGAACAAACTTTTAGTCTAAGATGCCTATTTGACTCCTGTTTCAGTCTTCTTAGTAAACTTTCATACTGCTAAAAACTTCCTTCTGCATGATATTAGCAAAGCTTATGAAATGATTGTGCAATTCTTTTTCACCCTAGCATTGCTTTTCACACGACTTACAAACAATTCTTTTAAAAAAATGCCAAAAAAAAAAAAGACTTCTCTGTTTTCAGCTTCTTGTAGTATGAAATACTATAAAATATACCCTTTGATTTTTATTACCACACTACTGTTATTAACACTACTGTTATTCATAAGTCTAAAGAACCCAACCTCCTTTTCAGTCAGGCATTAGTGCATGTGCAGTGCAACTAACCTCTGAAGAGTAGATTGTCAGCCAAGCATGAAGGTGACAGAATGATTTCCTAGAGACTCAGAAGGGACTTGAGGTTTTTCAATGCTGGAAACAGCTGGAAGCTGCTGAACTGGAAGAGGGGCTTTCTAGCAGAAGGCTGAAGGAAAGCTTGCCTTGCAAAGATTCAATGAGAAGTTTACTTTCAAGTTTTGATATCTCCTCTATTTCACCAGCAATTCTGATTTTCCTTGAATAACTTAAAAAAAAAAAAAAGTTAACTGTAACTTTAAAAAAAAAAAGTTAACTGTATCTGTTCTGTAAATAATCCCCTTCCTCCTCCCTCCTCCCCTCATTTTTATTTATTTATTTTGAAACTGGCAACTGTTCTGCCTAAGGATTGACATGAGTCATGCTCTGCCATATCCAGTGTAGCTTAAAGTTTGACTAAACTCTCTCAATGATCCAAGGAAGGTTAAGCCCTTACAGCTACATGAGTCTTGTAAAGACTGCAGCCCATGCAATAAACAAATTCTATAAATTACTTGGGGGGAAAAGGTTGTTTCGTGTTCAGAAAAAGCCTGAGAAGTTTTCATTGCCAGAGCTCATCCTTCAGTCTCTAACAACTGCTATTCAAATCATGACACAGCACGTACACAAAGCAATCCTTATTTAACACTTAACAGATGAGGTCTGCATCTTATCTGGTTGGTGTGATCTCTGATATTTTCCTGTATCTTTTTACTTGTAAAGTCTCCAAGGAAGCCTGGGGCTCTGGTCTGAGACTGGATGCTGAAAGTATGGCCCTGGCCCAGGAGGAACTGGAAGACCAGCAATAAATCATGTTACTTCAATATCATGTAGGAGGTTTGACTATGTTAGAAAAAAAAAATAGCAGTGCCAGCTAGTCAAATAGAAAATACATTAACCTGATGCATCTGTTTGTGAGTTTTTTTTGCTGTTAACAGTCAACAATGAATCACAGAACGGCTTGGCTTGGAAGGGTCCTCAAAGATCATCAATTTCCAGTCCCCTTGCCACAGGGAGAGCTGCCAATCGCTAGATCAAGTACCAGATCAGATTGCCTAGGAGGGCTACACCAAAGGTTGGGGCTCAAACTATACTGCATAATATAATAGTAAGCACAGGTGCTATTTTCAAGCTAAAAACATTCTTATGAAGGAAGGAAAATGCCTGCCTTTAAATTTACAATAACAACTGTATCTACCCTCAGTATCTGTGTTATTCCATAAACATATCTGCCTTCTATGAAACAAGAAACAAAACAGCAATTTTGCACCTCATGAATTCCAGAGAAATTACTCTTTCAGTATTATTTTTATCTTCTAGAAATTTACATAAACTGCCATCTGCAAAATTGCACCTCGAGATTTATTTTATACACTAAAATCTAAAAATACATAAATCAAATTTATTTCTAGATTTATCTCTAGTAGCATAAAGCCTGCTGTAAAAGCAGACAGATCTCCATGCTGTGGTATACTGAATAGCACTAAAGTACTTCTGTGAATAATCCTCACCACACTGGTGCTATGTGCTCCAACAGCAATTCTTTGTGCCTAGGACCTGTGCATATTTTATGGTTGATGAGTAACTTTCTCATAAATCTTTACTTTAAGAAAATGCAGAAAATTATTACTTTAAAAATAATCTGAGCATAAACAAAAATTAGAAGAATTTAGAGGGATTTTTTTTTTAAATATTTAGATTTAAATTTTCTGAGAGGCAAACTGATCCACTTAAAATGTTTGATCATATGAAGACATTTGGCCTGTCTTCCACTTTCCTCAGGGCACTTTTGAGAGGAGTCTTGCATTCCAGAAATACAGGTAGCCCATATCAAGTCCATCACGCTCACCCCCAGCATCATTGAAGATTTAATATTTCTTAGTCTTTTCTCTACAAATGTTGTCTTGATTCCTCTTCCATGTATCACCCTCACCCAATTGCACACTGTTTCTATATTCTACTCCCACTCATGTGTCCAAAACAGACATTGGGTTCCTAAGTTTGTAGACCCTTGGTCTACCACAGAACTCTTCTGGTCCTCCTGTCCAGCAGTATTTGGCACAACTCTTGGCAAGCTGCTCACGCAACAGCATTTCAGCTGTTTAACTCCTACATTTCTTCAGATCTCTCAGGAGAACTCACAGATATAAAGACTTATTACTGTCTTATTATAAGTATAATAAAACTTATTTTATTTATTCTATTTATTCCTTGACCTCTTCTCAACTTTCACCTTGGGAGTAATAGTGTAATGAGTCATAAACATGGGATACTCTTTTGTTTCACAACAAATGCAAAAAAATAAAAAAAGTAATCACTATCTTTACTATGTTGAATCATATGGCCTAAGTACTGAACATGCTTTTAATCTGGAAAAAAAAATCATTTCATTTCAGTACAGTTGGAAACATACTTCCTCATTCCTTCTAATCATTACTGCTAAACTAACATTGAAATATTTCCTTTCAAATATAATTTCATTTTCCCAGGAGATCAAAAATTAATTATTTCTTATAAAATGTTTACAGATTACACATTTCAAGAGAACTTTGAGTGTTCCTGCAGTCATTTGAAATTACTGTTATCAATCTGCATTCATAAAAACGTGGATTACATGGAATGCTTTTCTCTGCCTTTTTTGTTTTCTTTTTCCTTCTCTGTGCTTGACAACACAAGCCTGGTTTAGAACCAATAAATTAATACTTTACTTTCAAAGGTGGTGTTAAAGTAGCTTTCTTAGGTTTGATTATGAACATTTTAATACATTTCCAAGGAGATAATGCAGGTAAGCTGCAGAACACAGCCTAGTTCCTTAAGACTTTTACTATTTGTTTGTACATTTAATTACATATCAAAAAGCACTTAAATTCACCCAACATGACTTACAAACATGCCATTTAAGCATGATCAGAAGCACCTTTGTGAAACAGCGCCCAACTTCAATGTCTGTAGTTTATTAAATTAAGTACTGAATATCAATTTGCAAGTTGAAAGGGTACAGATAAGAGAATACCTTAAAACTGTATTTTTCACACTTTTTAAAGTTGATACCAGTAGCATGAAATCAGAACAAAAACAAAGTAAGTTAACTAAAACATACCATATCACTCTTACATTCTGCTGTAATTCATTGCAACCATACTCTAAGATAGACCAATAAATCATTTTATTCCAAGGATCCAGTGTATTCAACAGTGGATGCTATGTAACTTTCAAATTCAAGTTATTCTATACCAGCGTCTATCTCCTTTGAAAAAAGCAATTAACCCCACACCACAGCTGCAGATTTGAAAGGCTAAAATAATACTTTCTGAATGAAGAAACTTACTAATTAAGTTTATAACTACAGGCATAGGTATTGCCCCACATAGAGCCACAGGAAACAAGACAGATGGGAACTTGTGGCGATGGGGACAGAATGGCAAGGCTGTACCAGTTTTACCAGAGACCGATGGGTACCGTTGGGCCATGGCAGCCCTTCCAGTTTGGGAATTTGCTCACCAGTGCATCTCTCATTGAAGAGTAAACAACCCCACATCCGTGCTAACACAGGCAGTGACTCAGAAGCAGCTGTCACAGCACTCACTCTGCAGCTGATGCCTGAATGTTCCCAACACCACATCTACCTCACAAAATAAAAGCCTTTTCAGAGGGCAATGGAATAATTTGTTTAAATATGTGGGCTTTTCAGACTAAGAGAGTGAGTCATTCATTAAGGTTAGGCTAAGCACCTGATCAGCTCAAACACATATTTCCATGGAATGAAGCCCTTGCCTCACATCATACTAGTAATTTTATTTTCCTTGCTTCCTTTAAAAAAAAATGCATCTTATTATCCTCCCATATTGCCGAGTTAAAACTCCAGCATCATTTCAGATGAACAGCAGTACTGAGGAACTGCAAGTGATGAGCATTTCAGAAGTAACAACTTGTCAACAAAGGCTACATCTTCCAAAGCTCCACTATTCACTGTTTCTTCTCCTCAAACAAATAGGTGACCCATAGCAGGTAAATGGACAGCTGTGGTAATTTGGGGAAAATTTATGCAAGAAGGCTTCAGATACTGTGGCCGGAAAGAGAGGAATGCAGTTAATCATTTAAAAGAAGACAGAAGCATGCAAAGTCTGTGGTTACACTCAATAAGAGATGCAAGTGCTTTGGCAAATGTTCTCTCTTCATAACCGGGAGCTGTGGAGCTCCTCTCTAACTGTAGGAAATGCGAGATGTTAGACAGTGACTTAAGAAGAGCTCCCAGAAGAGGAGGCTAAAAATTATTTCTACTGCTAAATTATTTGAAGAAAGGGTATGAGGACAAAAATGCCAGCTAAGCTTGACAGGAAGAAGATGTAGAGACGAGTACCATTAGCTATTTGAGAGAACTCTTGTCAAGTACTTTCAAAGACCAAATAGTTGGTCCCTTCTGCACACAACAAAGGTCCGTTGATGTCATTATATCTGCAAAGTTCCACTGACTAAGATCAATGCACAATCAACTTGAAGCCTTCTGAAACAGTTTAAGAGATCTCCTATGGGAGCAGAGGAAGGGGCATCTAGTGATACCTGTAGAGGAAGAAAACCCTTTGATGCATGTTGTTATGATTTTAGCAGTGATGTCAGTGAAATTTTAATTCAATTTTTGGCGTTGAAGCGATATTACATCTCTTTCAGTCTCTGAAGGAAACTCCATTTGTTTTAAGTAGTGGACACGCTGGGGCCACTCCATCATCTCTCCCCATCTGTTTTAAGTTCACTCTGTCTTCCAAAGCTCTCTACAGGTCAACGTTTATTTATCCTGCCTTATTGCCTAAGTAATGCACTTGAAGTCCTTATCCAACATAGCATTGGATTTTTCACTTTGTTTCTGAGACTCAGATCTCTTAATTAACTCCTACTGGTTAAAAAAAAAAAAAAAAAAAAAGCAAAACAATGCTTTTTCTGGAAGTCAGCATAAATCACTACTACAACTGGCACAGGCTTATCACACGGCTTCTGCATTTGTGTTGTAATCCGAAAAAGTCATTCTCTTCCTCAAAATGGAGGGATGATCAAATTTCCTACATATATGCAAAACTGAAACCTTGGTAAAATGAAAAATTGTCAACAAGCGTCCAGCTGACTTGAGGATTTCACAGATACTACATACAACAGGCACTCCAAAAACACTCATTTCTACTTAAACATAATCAGACCTTTCTGGGCTTCACTTTATATATCTATATATGTTATATATATATATATCTGCATTTCAGATGTATTGCACATTCATTAAACAATGGCATCACCATTTCCTCTTCTCTTAGGCACATCTTCACATTTATCAACCAGTTTACCTTCAGCCCATCATGCCTTTGCTATGCAACAGTACACGTATGCCTCTGACAGGCCAGATAATGATTTAATTGAACAAAAAAATAGAAAGAAATGGTGGTACAATCAGTTATGTGCGTAAGTTATGCTATATTTATGGCATTGCACAGCCTTGTAATGACAGTCCGCTGGCATCGCAGAGAATCTCTGCGTGGAGCTTGGACAAAAGCATTAACAACAATAATTAATTGCATTTTATATGCGAAAATTAACGGGAAATCAGCTAACAGTAATATGTTATTCATATGCTAATGATTCTAAATTGGGTTATGACATATCATTTGTTTCTCAAAATTACTGAAGATGCATACATTAATTTACAAAAACTCCAGAAAATACATATGGAAAAAGTAGCTCTACAGTTAACACAGAATTATGAAAATGGACAGTAAGTCTATCACAAGACACCCTCAAGAGAAGCAATAACACGTAATTAGAAAAACAGATATTAATAGAGCAAAAGATTGTAGTCTTTCATACAATAACAAAATGGTATGAAAAGCAAGACAGAAGGTTATGATTTTGTTGAAATTATCTTGTTAGTACAGTAAAATAGCAGACACCCTTGGATACATTTGCAGACTATTTACATGTCACAATACCATTCGCAGGCACACCAACACTTCCATGTTCTATTTTTATAACTGCTGTCACAAACATACTTGTTTTCCCTATGATACCAGAAAACAAGTGTTCAGTTTTAACATACACTGACCATGTAAGGTTACATTTTAAAATAACCTGGAAGAGAGTCTTAAAAGGAAAGAAGACTACCAGTAAATATACAAAGAAAATGGAGCTATTATTTAAAAAATTCATTATTCACGGATAGATAGGTCCAGCAGCCTCTAAATTACAAAATACAGACAATGAGTTACTCTTTGGAGTAAACCTATTTACTGCAATTGCATTTTTAAAGAGTGTTATCAGCATGGATCTCATTACAGCTGTACATAATCCCTGTAAGTACTAGGTTTACTTTTGTTTTGTTGTGGTTTTAATTATGAAATGAAATATAACCCCAGTTGTTGTTGCAACATATCAGTTCTGGGCTGCCCAAAGGGATTCCCTTAGATGTTTAAAAAGCATTACTGAATTCATTTGTGACTGACCAGAAGCGATATATAAAGCAAAGGGAATTTAACAAAGCCAAATTATTCACAAATTTTCCCTGAGACCTCCCATACTCTGAATATCACAGTACTCAGTACAGCACAGAGTTGGGATGGAAAGCAGATATCAGGACCTACTCTGACAAGAGTATTTCTGAAGGATCACACACTCTGCTGGGTAAAGGCAATTTTCCAAAACTGCCAGTCTCCACAAACATGGAAAACTGACAAAAGCATAAAACTTTACAAGAGCCAGCAGTGTGCCCTTGCAGCTCAGAAAGCAAATGGTATCCTGGGCTCCATCATGAGACAGGTGGCCAGTAGGGATAGGGAGGTAATTGTCCCTCTCTACTCTGCTCTTGTGAGGCCCCATCTGGAGTACCGTGTCCAGGTATGGAGAAAGCATAGTCAGAGGAGGAAGAGGTACTCCATGGTGAAGCAGATACTCACTGCAGCCCAAGGAGTGCCTTTGCTGGAGCAATGCATAGGCCTGAAGGCCTATGGAGAGCCCATAGTGAAATAGAGGAAAACTGAGGAGAAAGGAACAAGCAGAGAGGAACAGCTCTGGACCACATCTCCATGGCCCCGTGCTACCTGAGGGATGGAGAGGAGTCGGGAGCAAAGGAGAGAAGCTGAGCCTGGGAAAGCAGGGATGAAAGATACTGTTTCATTGCTGGTTTTTTTGCTCCTCACTACCCAAAACTATGCTAGATGACAAAAGATTATTTTACTTTTTCCTCCGTTTAGTCTCTTTTGCCTGAACAGTAACTGGTAAGCAATCACCCTGTCTTTACCTCAACCCTTCAAAAGCTCAAACTTTGTCATTCCTTCTTTTCCTTATTTTTCTCCATCTGTTCTGCTTGAACAAGAGAGAATAAGTGAGTGGCTGGGTGGGAGTTTGGCTGGGGGACAAAGCAAACCCACTACAGTACCACACAGTTTGCTAAATACTGCAGGTATCTTCCTTCTCAATGCAGCAAGAATGCTTCTGCTTGTCAGCCATACTTAAAGCCTGAAACTTCATTCAGCCGTGTAAAGTCATCAATGAGTGATTTTCCGCTATCTTCTTAAAGCAGAAAAATAAAAACTGCTGCACAGATTTGGTCCCGTCTTACTGCTTGAGCAGTCATTTGATGAGTGGAAGTGAGAAAGCTGATAATGGCTGAGTTTGAAAACTTCAATGGCAAGGGAGGAAACTTTGAAATAGCCTAAACCCCAGATCACTGGATTTCTATTTGAGACTGACTTCATGGGGCATAAAATAAAACTACCCAGACAATGACTTAAACAAAATAAAATAATTTTTCATACCATATGCCTTTAAGCTGAAACAGTATGCCACAGGACTTCTGAACAACAGAAATTTACACTGCCTCAAGAAAAAAAAAGTAGGAAAACTTACAGGTAGAAAATTTATCAAGCACTCTTAAATGCAACGACATCCATCCTGGTTCATTAAGGAACTGAACCACTCATTTTCTCCTACTGAGACATACTGTTGGAGAAGTATCATCATATACATGAGTGTATTTTCCACTTCACACACAAACTACTATCAAGCAAGAAAATACTGGGCTAGATTCTCTTTTGTCTCAGAATACCTGTATTTGTACTTTTTATTCCTAGCCATCCCTCTTAATCTGCTTTTTTCTCCCCCCATCAACTCTTATTTTGAGGGATATTTAGAATCCTTTAAATAAATATTATTCGTGTACTAGAAATTCTCAGTGGTTTAAAAAAAAAATCCCTATATCATCCTTCTACCTTTTCAGTTTTCAAGATGTCTCCTAAATACTGTTTTATTCAGTTCCCTTACTTTAGCAGTCTTCTTTTTTTTAAAGTTAACATTACCATTGTGTTTTAGGAATCATTTTTTCTGTTCTTTTCTTCTTTTAACCCTCCAGAGATGCTCACCTACAACACTCAGGATTAAGTGGAGATCTATAGGTTTAAGTCCTCGTGAGATGGCTCTAATCAGATTAGTTAAAAAATAGTAAGGAACTTAATTTAAAAATTTGATCTTTGTAAGGTTTACGCCTGCATTCCTAATTCAGGACAAACTGTAACACATAAGAGACCACACTCCACAGTGACCTTTCCCGAGCCTATGTGAACGTAGGTAAAGTCTCCTTCCAGTGTTGTGTTTACCATAGTGAAAAATACTCCCACCTCCCTGAAAATATCTAGGACTTGATTTTAGTATTTGTACTTCAGTGCTTTCAGAAAGTTTATCCTACTTTGCACTATCTAGAAGGTAGTAGCAGGCAGGCTGTTTTTCATTTTTGAGTTTTTTACTAAAGGGCTAGCTATTAACGGCTATGTAGAAAATGGTAAGTGAAAGAA
>PPHD01015041.1:1100-12952 GCA_002909625.1 Bambusicola thoracicus | reverse complement strand
AACAAGCCTGACTATTTCTCATGGAGTCGGACAAAAATCACTTTGACTTCTTCAGAGTCATAGTAAAAAGAAAGCAAGAAGGCTTTCTATTGTATAGACAATAATCTTATAGTGGAAACTAAGCTAAAGGAACACCTACTCAATACAGCAATTGTGGAAATATTTGTATACCAATTATTTAACGTATAGGACTAAATATCATCCGTTAGTCCAGTCTTAAATGTATGATCTAAATAGAATTTCTTTATTTTGGTAATGCAATAGTAGTAATGAAGAAGTCCAAATCTGAGGGCAAGTCTAAGAGAAGGTGACAGAGGCTGCTACAGTACACAGCAGAATTTTGGCTATGTGATGGAGATGAATTTCTTCATTAAAACTTCCATCATAGTAGTAAAAAACATATGTATTCAAGGGAAAAAAGCAAAAGACAAATAAAAAACTTCATTAAGGAAAAACTGCAGTAGTTTCAAATTTCTATGTGCTACATGTTAATCTGCTGCTGGGGTTGTTCAGACAGACCATTTTTCAAAGCTTTACTAAAATATTTTGTTGAAATTTGCACAGATATTTAGAGACTTAGCTTCAAAATTTCTAGTAGAAATACAAAGAAGGTTCACAAGAACCTCTCTTCAATAAGTGAATATATGCTAGAAAGTTCATATTTATATATTAATTATAATAATTTGTAGCAGAAACTGTGGCTGCAAAGAAACTTTTTCTTCACATTTATCCACATCACATGGATTGTATCCCAGTCTTTATTGTGATACATTTACAGAATTTCACAACTATAAAGCAAATCAATTTTAATGCAATCTCTGATTGTAAATGCTTTACGTATTCCTAGAACAACTGAGATACTCTGTACTGATATTCCCCTTGATAAGGAAGCTTATTCCAGTAACTCTGGTCTCTTCTAGCTTCTCAATTAGCATTTCAGGCTGTTAGAAAGACTGACCTGTGTTTATTGCATTTTAAAGTGGCCAGAGAATGAATTGAAGATATGCTCTGTTTAGGAGTAGGGACAAAGCTTTAGCATATACAATGAATTAAACTAACTGAATTTAACAAAGCACTTAGTAGCAGTGCCCAGGAGACATTACAGGCATTGAAGACAGGAAAATCATGATTGAAGTAAACTATTTCACAGCTTCCTTTAAGTATTATCATACAGATATATTTATACATACACATAATTATACACTCATTTGCATCCATGTATGCTTGAATATATGCCAATTCTCCAACCGTTTTAAATAACAAAGAAATACATAGTTCATGAATAATGTACATGTTGACAACATTAAAATGACAAATAACTTTTTAAAAGTTACAATTAAAAATCTGTTTGCCTTTTGTCACATAATTATATCAACTGGTGAACATATCTGCCGTAATTTCATCATAGTCTTAAAACATAAAAACCTCTAACCTAATACTGAAATTAATGATAATGTTTCAACAGAACACTCATACTCCACTTTTTAAAGCTGTGTCAATGAATAGAGTGCCCAAATACTTTAAAAATCTTTCTCCACTATCATTTGTATAGGATGAGATGAGAGCTTTCTTTTAATATGACTTGTTTCTAACTGAAAAAGTTCCAACTATCTTTGAAAGAATAACTTCAAAATTATGCCTAGGTACAACATAACAAGGTAAACACTGTGTTATAAGTGAACCAGAAATGAAGTTTTGCTCTTACTGGTTAAGTACTGCCCTTCTGATATTAAACCGCTTTTGATTTTTGCCTAATTTCCATAAGTCACAGCTCACTTTGTTGAGAAAATTCTCAAGGAAAATTGTTACGAGAAGTCTGTTTTTCTGAATAAAGTAGTTCATTTTGGAATCCTTATTCCATATCTCTTATAAATTCCAAAATTAACATAACTTATTTAACCTAAACATCAGCATCACTTCTGAAACAGCTGAATAAACTTATGGGTAGTCTAGAACATAAGTTGCAGTGATTAAACTGAGGTTTAAGAGAAAATTTTATTTATTCACTTCCTGGTATAGTCCTTACATATACTTTTCGTTAAAAAAAAAGCTTATGTTTCAAGGAAAATAAATTCGAGGAGAAAAACCTTTAAAGTAAGGAAAAATGATTTATCAAACAGTATCTACACCACTATAATACATAGCACTCTATGTACTTTTATGTATTTGTGTATACGGTATATATTTGTGTATATACATGCATACCCATGCATATATACACATATACATACATACATATATGTATACTTGCACTTATATATTCATATATGTCAACATACATATGATATTCATATATATGTACTTCTACATTATACATTGTATATATGTGTTTGGATATACATGCGTGTGAAACTTTCTGAAATACTTTTACCAAAATAGAAAAAGTCAATTCAAAATAGCAACAGGAATCGAAACTTCAAGTAATTATAAGAAAAAATAATTACAGACATGGGGTCACTTCAGTAGAGACAAGGACTGAAAATATTCTAGTTGTCTATGTTTAAAAGACACACAGAAGAAGATGGCAGAAGAGAGTGTACAATAATAACAAGTATAAAAAGCTAAAGAACGACCTCCCTTTCCCTTATAAAGCATTTTATTTTGTGGAATAACCACAGACATTATATTTAGGGCAAGAGTCATGCACAGGTTTAGAAGTAGGTTCTTGCTATGGGAAAACACTCCTATAATGGGTTATTATGTTTAACAATACTGATTTTCAGAAGTGCTTTACACTCTTTCAGAAATAACGTATCTTCAGTTACACTAAGCTTATGTTAAAATAGTTTAAAATTTTAAACAAAATTGTTAGTATAGTGGTTGGTAATAAATTGGCTGAGTATCATCATAATGGTTATAAAAGATTAATGTAACCTGTTTGTATTAATGAGAGCTAGAGGACAGGAGAATTTTCCAGTTTCATTCTGAGTTTGAAAACAAGTAGATGAGAAGAGATCATCTAATTTTCAGAAGACACATTAATAACTGGATATAATTATCTGGCACCTTTAGAATAGAAATTACCTTCAGCACCGTTGTTTTTCAGCTCTTGCATTAACTAGAGGAATAACGACTAGCGACTAAATGTTATCAGGACAGTGGGGTTATCATTCCTCTCCTCTAAAGCCATGCCTATGCTATCACACGGCATGGATCTCTTAGTAGCAGTGTTAGGTTCTGTGATTTGCTTGCAATTTGCACTGTCTTAGTGAGTAACTGAGCCCTCCTCTCATGTGACTATGGGATGACACAATCGTATGAACAATCCGTCAAGCTGTGGGCACCCTCAAGATTTATCCAAGCATGGTTCACTGCTGCATGTGATCAAAAGACAAACAACTTGGAGACCAATTAAGGCACGTATAGCAATTAACTGGAAGACTTCAGAAATGAAACTTCAAAAATAAATCATCTGAAGTTAGAAAGAGCACTGAGTGTAGCAGCTGTTATGCTCTACATTCTTATTCAACCCTTTAGCATGAGAGTTTGCCAAGATGGCAATGAGATACATTAGATTCATTTCTTAGCTTTAATAAACATAGTAAAGATGCTAGGAAACTAAGAATGGGACATTTTCACAACTACCAACATCTACAGGAATAGAAGATGTCCAATTTCAGAGTCTATTAAACTAAGAACAGTGAATTGTGGTTATTGATTTTTTTTCTGCACTTTTTAAATAGAAATATTTGCAAATGTCTTCTATTTGAGATGATTCTGTTTTCATAAAGCTTTCAAGAAGCTAGAGCATGTGGATAGGGTTTTCTAGGCCTGACTTTATGTATCTGTGCATGTGCATGCATGAGTCTATCTGTAAGAGGTGGGAGGAGGTCAACCTGCTGATGCAGGAACTTGCAATGATTCACAATTTCTAGAAATGTTGAAGTTACAAATATTGAAAATTACCCACAAAGAAAACTGAATCTTTCCTTTTCTGCAACATATAGCACTAAAACCTCATTCCCCAACTACTTGCTAGACCATAGACAGCATCACTTAACAACAGAAACCTTCACAGACAGTGAAAGATATGCACCTATTGCCCTTCCCTATGATTCCTAACTATTTAGCTTCAGGTAAAAAAAAAAAAAAAAAAAAATTATAATAGCCACACATTTTTAAAATTTCTACACTAGTAACATTATTTATTAGAGCCTTTCTTCCATCCTCTTCTGCCAATTAGCATGAACTAGCATGCTAACTGCCCAGTGTGCTTCCCCCACTATTTATGTGTTAGCAGGACTACACTCTATTCCCATTCCCTTTCAGCTGAGGAAGAACTGAACCATCAGTAAGATAGACCAAACTGTTTTCAAGTTTTTCATAAGCACCTACATGATTCACAGTAGGTTATTATTGTCAATCACTTTCGAACCTTTCAGTGATCGCTTTCCATTCATGAGAAGTACATAAATGGAAGTTAAATTCACACTGAAACCTAAATAATTTTTTATTTACACAAATATCCATTACTTGAATGCTGAATCAAATGCTTTAATAATTTAATAAAATACTCCACAGATTCCTGACAAAGAGCAAAGAATGGCATTTAAAAAAAAAAAAAAAGATGCAGTCATGCAACAAAGGCACTCCTGTTACACATATACTTAAAGTTTGCCCAAGCAATTCTGTTATTCAGAAGGCATCACTGCATGGTAATTAATCTGGATTTCAGTGACTGCAAAAGGAACATTTCTACTCATAACAGCTCTGAACCCAGCAGGTCTACAGAACATCAGTGGACCATGGTTTTAAGTCAGATTAAACTTTTAAGCCCATACTGTGTGGAGCTCACTAAGAATAAGACCTGTAAAATGTATACACATGTAAAAAGAGGGCAGTGTCGTTTGTTTTGAGGCAAACCAGCTTTCAAATATAAAATGATGAAAGAAAAATTTTATTCCTTGAACAGATCATACTTAAAAAAAATAATAATAATGTACGTATACATCCTTAAATCAATTGCTAAAATGCTCAAAAATATATAATTATGTTGTTTAGAGTGTTAAGCAATTATCACCAGTTTCAAGGCTTTGCTACTATAACATGCCTAAGGCAAATACTCTGTGTTCATTAATATTGGAAACAGCAAGTCATAAATCTGTAAACTGAACATAAATATCTTTCAAGCTGCCTGTAGTCTTGGGGCTTTTACTAGTAGAAACATAAACTTCAATCTGAGTCTGCTGATTTTATTTGCCTTCCTGTGCTTTCATAGTTTGTACAGAATTTCTACATGCAATCATCTATGCACTCAGTACTTTCTGAATTCATAAAAACTAGAAGAAATGGAGGATGACAAGGACACTGTGTATCCGGCATTGTACATCACTCTCAGTGATACAACTACGGCAAAGACTTTTTATTTTTGGAACTTCAAAAGAACACATGGTACAATTCACACTTTTGACTGCAACAGACAACAATTTACCAGGAGGAGAATGAATGTGTCTACGACATTACAGAAATTTAATTCTTTGAAACAGATGCAGTATTAGACAATTTTCTCCAATCAAATATGGAGTAATATGCAAATTAAGCAATACTAATGAAAATCCTGGAGCATTAGTTTAGATGGCTGCATTATACTTTTCCAGAGGAAATGGTGACTACTTCAGAAGAAAATTACCTTGAATACATACTTCCTCATAGACCTAGTCTGTGAATTTTGTGGTATTTTGTATAGTCTTTCCAGCTGGACTTCAGTTTAGGGTTGAAACCAAACATTTGTTCTTTTGTCCTTCCTGGAAAGCTGATATTCATTATAGACAGTTGATGTAAAAGGAAGATATAAACTTTTTCCCTAAAGATGAAATGAAATGGCACCAGGAACAGAGAGGTTCTCCTGAGGTTTTCTTCTGTTCCAAAGTCATTCTTTTCACTGGAAATTCTAACAGTAAGCCCATGTCCGATCACAGCCTGAATGTAGAGATATGGGTGCAGCAATTTTCTATGAATATAATGAATAAGGATGTAAATGCTCTAATTAAATAGTGTCAATTACAATGCAAACAGCTGTGTGCTGTCATCCATGTGAACTTCAGGGGACCTAAGGACTGCTTCACATTACCAAGTTTTTCAGTATGCTATTCACAAGATACTTTGTTCCATCTACTTCCAAGGTAAAATAATTCATACATGAAAAACAGCTATGCCTGAGACTCATCTCTGGTAAGCACCTGGAGATTTATGAGAATCTCAGTGATAAATTCCTAGTTACATACGTTGCTCCAAAAGTGATGCCCACTATTTCTTTGTCAGAAACTACAACAGATACAAAGAGCACAATAACACTATTTGATAGAGCAAATTCTCAGTTACATAACACTACTTTTCAATGCTCATTACCATTACCTATGCATTTTCACCAGTGATGAATAAGAGCCTTATTTTTCATGCTGCTGTTGCTAAATGCTGAAACATCACCCATTGCCTCACCACGCTCACATCCACTCTTTGAACCAAATAAATGTTCAGCAAGCATAAATGACTGTCAATGAATACATATTTTTCTGCATGGAAGAATTCAATGACAAGTCTTTGTTTCATGTACACTTTCACGTCAGATGTCATTCTGCCGGACTACCCCTCTGCTGCCATCTGTCACATGGCAACAAAATGTAACAGAATATTGGTGGGAAAGTTCAACCTCTACTGCAATACCACAAACATCTGCCTCTGACATCATGGGCCAGCATAATAAAAAAGGAGACATGACTTTAAAATCAACATTCATACAGTTAGGACTGCACATATGAAAACCCTCCTAAACTAGGGCACGATCAAGAATTTATCCCAGTACCACACACGTCCTACAAGGCAACATACTGTCTTGAGGAATTTGGAGGTTGAACGGTTTCTAGAGCCAGCAGTCCAGCATACAATTTGAAGTATCTATAGCTAATTTACTGAGAGCATGAACAGATTTATTACCTATGCTATTTTATGAATAATATAACTTGAGTGAATTAGATTGTATTTCAGATACAAAGCAAAAATAAACTGAAAATAGAAGTGAAAGAACTGTAGCCAAATCAATGGCAGATAGTAGTTCTTTGTGAAATGTTAAGTCCACTCTGCAAAACATAGTTTCATCTGCCTCTCTAGTCAGCACATGAATAAATACATTAAGTCACAAATACACACTTGCTATATATTTCACTCAGCAAGTGAATGTGAAAATAAAACCAGACTAGAAGAATTTCCTTAATTCCACCTCCTTCATTTACTGAACTGCTTCAAGTGAAAAGTGTAAATTTACTTTTCACTCTATAAATGCTATGCCAGCACTTTTAAACTACTACGCTCAGATCGTTTTGATCTTTATGAATTTCTTACACATCCATCATTCTCACTGTATCAAACAAGTATTTGCAGTGTAACTCAAGGATTTAGTTATCCCATGGTGAATACAAAGAAAGGCTCAAGATTCAAAATTCAGAGAAAAATCCTGGTTTTATAAAAGCAATTTTTACCATTGGTGGTACTTCAGATCAAAGTATATTTTTAACATACTTTAGGAGAAGAAAAATATAACGAGTGATTATATACATGGTCTGACTAATTTTACTTCAGAAAATTTAGATTTGGTTTCCTTCTAAAAGAATGTTTTAATTCTCTGGGACAAATTATTGGTCAAGACAGAGAAATTAGAAAGCAATAGAGAATCTGCAGATTCTCAAAGAAAAAAAAATCACTAACCCTGCAACACCCTACCTAAATGCCACAGGATAACTTTTAAAACTGCTCTTCAGGGAATAGAGCAAAGTAGTTTAGCTTTCTATTTAAATATGAAAGCACATCATCTGCTGGTAGAACAAGCATTGAAAACAACACCATAATACTAAAAATCCATCTGATATATCTAAAATGCTGTTTTTCATCATCAAAACTTGATGTTTATTCAAACATTTCTTGTCCAATGCTAGTTCATTCTCTCATTACCAGTTCAAATAGTTCAAAACACCAGTTCTTTACTAAATGAACTTTTGTGAAATTTATAGTGAATTAGTATAAGAGTTACATTGCAAACTGACACAGAAATCTCTGAAAGCTTTTGCTGGCAATATATCTGCTCATTCAGCTTCTTCATTTATCTGCTGTTAACCATCCTGACAGTCTTTCTTATATTCTTTTAACACAACCCACTTATTCTCTGAGCTTTCAGGAATCCACACACATACTGCCCCACAAACAAGTGAATCACTGACAGAGGAAATAGCTCCTCACCCTTCTTAAAACCGAAACAAACAAACAAACAAGGTGAATCCCAAATATCACATTTAATGGTAATCATCTGTTTGTTCACACAACTGCTTTCAAAGGCAGGGTCTGAATAGCAACATTCATCAAAATAATCTGATTATTTTCTCTTTAACTTCTTTGCAATTCCTGATATAGCATCCAAGTGTTACATTTGTATATCCAGGGGAAAACCTGGGAGCAGCACAAGGGTTCAAACTAGAGTAAGAGATATTTATTTGCTCTCTTAATCATGTGCTATAAGAAACTATCAAAGCTCAAGAGATAATATAAAATTAATAAAATTCTTATACAAAATACAAGGGCAAGGAAAACATAGGGAAAAGCAGTATCACATGCGCACCGAGTTCAGTTTAAACTGAGAAGTAACAGTACATTCCACGAGGCAGCCCACAATGCCATAGCTTTAATATCAATATGGAGCATGCATCTGAGGAAGGGGAGGCCATTATGAGAAATTAAGCTAATAGGTGTGACATTAAAGAACTAGTTTAAGAAAGTTCAAAGAGAAAGCTAGGTGATTTCAATGGAGTTTCAAAAAGACTTTGGAAACATGAAATGACTGAATATATTCGATAAATTAAGGACAATTAATTAGTGGAAGTTTTCAAAGGATTTGCTAAGATGTGGAGGGGTCACAAGAAGGAGAAAGTAAATTTCTGAGAACATGCTAGGATGAAGGCAAATGGGGCTTCCTGTGAAAAGAAAATTATATTTAATAACACAAGAAATATAAAGTGACTAAAACACAATGCAATGAAACTGAAACAATAGAATAATAAAAATAGTGGGGGGAATGTCTGCTTTCCAATGAGCCAATTTCTCATTAAAAACAAATATAATTTCTTTCTGAAGAGTTGCACTCACAAATAAAAGAGTTTAAGTTTCCTTGAGAATGGAATTAAAAACTGGAAACATCTGTTACTGTAATTATTGCTTATTACCTGTATAGTGATAGTGCCTGAGGCCCCAATTAAAGTCTGCTCATCATTATGCCAAATAGTTATAAATACATGATAATCTCACTCCAAAGACTTCATGGAAGGAAGTAGATAAACAAAGGAAGGACTGTAAATTTTGTTTCATGCTTAGGGAATGAAAGGACGGAGGTTAAATGCCTGCCCAATTTGAAAAGCTGGACGTAGTTGTCTAAATTTCTGAGGTGCTTCAGAAAATTCTACCTGAAATTGCAGATGAGAAAACAACACCATGTGGGGTGAAGATAGATCACTGATTCATTTCCCAACCATTGGGACTGCGTTATAGTGGCTGGATTTTCCATTTTGCTTCTGAAAGAGAGATCATAGAGGATTTCCTTGATGACCATGAACTTGTTCTGAGGAGAGAGAAGAGGTCAGATTTCAAACATATTTGAATATGGGAGAGAAGGGTCAAAACAAGGATATTGTTTTTGTGTTTTACAAGCATTCCAGGAGCACAAGAGTGCTACATGACTTTGAGAGAGGCTCCAGAATTAGTGGAAATCTCTTGTTTATGAATGAAATTAATATTTTCTCAACACCTATCATAACAGATCATTCTGCAGTGTAACAGTGAAGAAGAGCTCCAGAGAGCAAACAGAAATTACCCAGAAGTTATTCACAGGTATTTCTTAGGGGCAGTTGTTGAAACGTTTTTACAGCAGTTTCATCACTTCCAAGAGAAGATTTCTCTAGAAATAGTAAAAATAAATAATTTCAGAGAAAAAGAAAATTCATGTTTTTTAAAACAACTTATATTTTGGAGATACCCAAGCATTGTTAAAATATTTCTTCATGAGAAACCGCATTGCTCTATAACCCAAAGTTAGGCTATAAAGCAGGTATGGTTTATTTGGCTGGCTGGATGCAAGGGGGGATCACTCCACCAAACTTGCACACCACCAAGCTAAAACACTACACATCTGTAAGCCAAGGTCATACATAATCAGCAGAATTCTTGGAATTCATTTACATATTCATTATGCTTCCAGGAACTCATTTACATACTACCCCTCCCCTGGTGCATGCGTTGTTCATAGTAGGGGTCTCCCTCAGGTGGTCATGGCAATGAAGACAGAAGTCTTCCTCACAAAGGCTCGACATCTTTCTCGGTCTGACCTTCTTACAGTACATTCAAACCAGTCAAAGCCATTCATTTTGTATTGTTCCTTTCTTTGTGCTTGCACAACTGACCATTAAATGTTGAGATGCCCTCCTCCTTCCCTAGTTTCTAAAGCTAGTTTATTTAATCCCTACATGTTCAAACTCCAGGCCCACCGAGCTCCTGATCTCATATATAAACTAGCAACAGCTGATGTATAGGCAGCATGAAAGTGTGTTATACTTTGTCACACACGTTGCAAGAATATCCTGCACAAATCAAAAGGACAAGTCTTGACGTGCCTCAGGGAGTGCCTGAAGAAGGTATTGAGGAAGGCCGGGCACACCCCCCTTGGTACTCTTTGTTTAACAAAGACTTTGAAGAAAATCACCTTATCAGTACGACAAGAATATTGTAAGGTCTTGGAAACAACAGGATGGCTACTGACTGACTGCAGATAATGCACAAATTAACAAGTAATTAGCAAATGTAAACCTCTGATAAGATTGTGAACCTGCAGTACCCAGCCAATGGGGAAACAGGAGAGAGGGGAGGGAAGCGGGGGAAAACAAGGTACAAAAAGCTGCCATACTGTGCCCATAAGAACGCTCTCCTGCTTGTGGGATGCCCACCATTGCAATCGTGAATAAAATCTGCTTTCATCAGAGACACCGTCCTGACAAAATTATTTGGATATTTCCAACACTATACCTACTACTTTGATCAGAGGCAGATAGATCCTGTACATAGATATATACATACATTCAGTCATTCTTATATGAAGCCTTTGCTACTCTGTTATCAAGACATCTAAATTCTCAGATCCTCAAAGGGCATAGTACATAGTGAGGATGGGTCAAAATCTTTTTCTTCCTGCTCTTTCCAGTCTCATGAAGGATGTTCTTGAGTCCCAGATAGATGACTTAGTACAACGTAAAATTAACAGAGATGGATATCCAGAAGGATTCAGTTTCCTAAGTAAGAAAATCCACAAGATAGGAGGCAAAAACATCATAGAAAGAGATGATCAGTGACACTGCCTACTGCTTTTAAGTGTCCAACCGCAACCCAAAGGAGGTGCTTATGTGAAAGTCGGATTCACAGCCTGGAATCCAATCTTCACTTGAAACTGGAATATTAGTTCACTCTTTTCACTGAAAGCCTGTCTATCAAAGGAGGAGGAGGAGAAAGGAATGTTAAAATAGACTTGAGATTACAACAGTTTCTAAGGAAACCAAAGTCAATGCCCTCCTCTTTCAAAATGAGCTGAAATTCACATCTCTCCCCTCCTCAGGGAGTGCGCCTCAGTTGCTTACCTCCATTACTAACCTACAGCTAGGGCTAAGCCTAGTGCTAAGACAAGTGTCAAAGAGAGCAAATACAAAGCAGATTCTGTGTGGTAACTGTCCAGGTGTGCTCTCTAATCCCATTAAAAGTCCTTTGAGACTGTAATCCTATTCTTTGAGGTAATCACTGAGAGGAGAAAAAAAAAAAAAAAAAAAAAAAAA
>PPHD01015040.1:0-16338 GCA_002909625.1 Bambusicola thoracicus | reverse complement strand
GAAAGGAAGAGGAGGAAGAAGAAATGGTTGTAAAAATAAAATGGTCCTGTAAGAGAGATAAGAATAAACTCTTTTGAGTTTAACAGCTGACAAAAAATTACACAGAGTGAGTTACAACTGGTAAAATACCAACATGCTATACTGGTTGTGATAAAAATGAAGTATAGGAGATCAGGATTAGGGTTTTAAAAACGCAGATATTTTAAATCTTCTATACTTATTGGTATATATTCACTAGTAAAATATTATTGCTTTTGAAGATAAATCTACAACAGATATGAATCAAGTGGTAAATGAAGAGTAGAAAGTGTAAAGATCTAGAAGAAATATATATTAGATAATCAAGGACATTTTAGAAGCTTCAGAGCTCTGCATGAGAGAGTGGGTCACATTTTATAGTTAAGCAAAAGATGTGAGTACTGCTGAAAAAAAAACCCATAAGCACAACAACAAAAAGATAGACTTGGATAGGAAGATAGACAGGGAAGGAGGTGGTAAAAGTGTTAGAAGAGAATGGGGTACTTATGCAACTAGTAAAGGCGCACAAATTCCCAAGCTATATTCTCTCATCATGTGGAAGATAAGTGAATAACTATTTTTTTATCACCTTTAATAGCAGTGTACTAAAGCAGACTGTTTCAGTCCCCACTGCTTCACACTGTGGACATTATTAACAGCCCTGGGATATACAGATAATGGATCTGGAGCTGTTTTTAAGTTTTCTATCAGCTACATGTGTATCTGGATGTTCCTGAATGACTCAGTCTCACTTTTCCCTATATTTTTAGAAATTTAGTTACAAATGTGACTTGTTATCCTGTAAGTGCAAGGGAATCCAGTCCATGCCATAATGATTCCCACAAAAACTAATAAACATAATGATTAGCCTACTCTGCAAAATTCAATTCCCTTTTTTTGTACCTTTAAGTCAAGTTGCATTGGTTAGTTTGTATCCCCTTATTGTACCTGGAGAAGGAATTAAAACTGTAGTAGCATTAAGATTATTTTTAATTCATGTGAAAGAGGACTGAATCTCTGAAACAGACTGATTTTTTTTTTCCTGTTCTGCCTGAGATGAGCAATGTTTTGATGCAGATAGGACTTCTTTCACATTATCTGGTGCATAAAATATAGATAAGCTCAAGGGATAAGGAGAGGGACAGCACAGTTGTTAAACACAGGATTTGGACTCCACTTCTGTTCCTATTGTGTAGGTGACTTTTCGTGCATGATTTCCCTTTGCCTCTGATATTTTCTTTATAAGAATTAAAAATGCTTTGAAATTCTTTTGCTTGATTCATACCTCTGTCATCAACAAACTGTACCTGATTTTCTTCATGCTACATATACACTCCTAAGCACAAACAGTAAAGACTGGATGACATCAGGTGTCCATTGCTGCATTTTTAAAACCATTTGGAGATTAAGGATGATATTTAAGACTGGGAATAGCCATATTAAAGTATACAGATGAAGCTGAATGAAGGAAATTCTTTGATTCAGTTCATTACACCTGACTGTTAATGACAATTTAAATTATTCAGATACAAGATTTTAAATGGATTTACCAATTGTACTAGTACTTGAGAATCTTACAGCTTCAATGCTCTTCAACAGGATGAAAAAGGTTCATAGATGTGGTGATTGTAACAGACAAAACAAGCAGCTTTCCTCAGACTGCATGCATTAATTCAATGTAGTTTTCATTAGTGAAAACAAACAGAAGCTGGAGTTCAAGATGACAGGTTTTTTGCTGCTTGTGGGCTTTGCCAATGCTCAGAAGGAGGAGGAAAAATTTCAGTACTCTCAGAGTGAGACAGAGAAAAGCAATAAAAGAGTTGCCTGGGAGCTATATAAGACTAGTCCCTTGATATCTAAATAGGGTAAAACACACAAAGTTAGTGTTTCTCAGTAGCTTTGCTGTGATTGCCTGTATTCTAATGTCTGATTAAGGAGAAATTCAGCAGATTTGCCATTCGTATTTGCTCTTTATTATTTTCTGAATCTGTTGCCTACAAGGCTATGCTATCAAGCCTCCTGATCTGACTTTAATTCTAATAGGCCACAATCCATATTAAAACACCTTGCTTATATTACATGCTCTGTATTGTTACCAGAATTTTGCAGGCTTTCAATTCAGTGCTGGATATCCTTACAGTTACGCATTTTACTTTGGATCTTTCCTAAGAGGGTGTGAAGTCCTTCTGTCTGCTTTTAGTTCTGCTTCATCTGTAAAATTTCTACACTTCTTTGCGGCTGGGCAGATCTCATGGAATCATTTGGGCTCAGCATTTCTTTCAAATTAGGTCTTTACGCTGGAGCATAATGAATACTGCATTTGGGGAGAGCAGTGAGTGTCCTGGGAGTTACATATCTTATCCTGGGTCAACTAATTGTGCTTCTGTTCTCTTTGAGTTTGTCTAGATTAGCAAGTAGCAAGTTCCTTGGAAGACACTCCAATTCATCCACTGAAATGGCTCTACTCAGTGTAATTGAAACAACATCTCATATAACATAAATTACCTTATAAATGTAATTCTTCTGAAATAAAAAAGATATGTGCAGGATGTATAATCCACTGTGGAGAAAATCATGTTAGCTGTTTCAATTAAGTGTCAATTCACATTTATACTTTGGGATTTATTTAGAATCATTCTATGTGCACAAGGCTTATTTTATCTTTATTAATGATTTTTAGTAATAACACTCAAGACAAAGACAACTTCCTAATTTTTTGTATATTTTAATGTCTCTGTATTCTGAAAGCACTGTTTTACAAATTATAATATAAGCCTTTAGCTGATGGTTAAAACTCTCAAACACATTTCATTTATTTTTTTCATGTTCAGTGCCCAGTGTAGGTAAGAATTGTCAAGAAAGCCTATACTCAGGTACAGAATATTGCAGCAGCATGAGGGTTATTAAGGACCTTGTCTCTCTATTTATAATGATTTCAAATTTAACAGGATGACTAAGACCTTCCTTAAACCCTTAAGTCTTGAATGTTCCAGAAAGACTAAGCTATAAATCTTTTTCCTTTAGAGTGCAGAATTTTTGGCTTACTCTGATGAAAAGTACTGCTGACATTTAGTCTGACACAAGTCCAAAAAGCATATTCGTCTCAAGATAGCAAGTGCTTGAATAATCAAATAGTTTGAAAATGAGGATGACATCCTAAAGCTAGGCATATCAGTAAATTGCACAATGTTGAGTATTTGTAAGAAATTTAACAATTATTCTGATGAAATGCATATCCTGTATTTAATCATGTGACTATATTTCCCTGTCAATGTTATAAAATTAATCTTCACCAAGAAGGATACTTAGTGAAAGACATTACTTAAGATTAAATAAAACAGCTAATTAAAAATAAAATTCATCTGTAAGCCAGGAAAATATACTTTATTAAAAAAAAAGAAAAAAGATATCCAATTTTCACTGTGTATTTTTGCTGGTTACTTTCTAAGGCTGATAGACTGATGTCAAAGAAGTTCAGATGTTCAGTACTGAGCGCTCCAGCAGGTAGGTCTTTGATACACAATAGGGCTTTTGATACGCACAATAAGCATATAATAAAAGCTAAGGCTTTTTAATCTGGACAACCGTATTTTTTTAAACAAGCACAAACTTGCAGCATCCATATCACAAGTTTTACAATAACCTGAAATGGTTACATAATACAGCTGTTTGCATGAAAAAAATGTTTGGATAGAGTATCTGCATTCATAGTCATTTCCACCACAATTTATATGGTTTTATTATCATTATATAATTTCCTGGGTATAAATGAAAAGATTTTGGTAATGGGGAGTTCACTCATTGGTTCAATAATTGATTTGATATTTAGATCAAGAAAATGTGATTCATGCAATTAAACAATGTGAAATACCTTGTTACATGGTCACTTTTGTTCTAGCAGTTCTAAGTTTTGAATAACTTTCCTTCCTTTCTCTTCTTTTTAAGACAGTATTTTGAAATAAAATATTAGATGTTGTTCATTATTGGCATATTTACGCACTTAATTTTGCCTTCTACATTTCCGTTTTATTTTGTTTTTTCTCAATGATTGCTATGGTTGCATGATTCAAAAAATTATTGGGAAGGCAATTTTACTTTGGCTCATGTAAAAGTTCACACTATGCAATCATAGGAAAGTTATATGTGGTAGGCTCTAACACCAAACACAAATCAATACATTCTAATCAGCTCTACTGCCCCTTTAGAAAAGCTGTTAATGATGCCTGTAAATACACAGGAGCTGAAAGTAAATTACATCTTTTTTGTCTGACTGAGATAATAGACCAAACAAAGAGCTATTAAATGCAAAAGCAAATCTGAGATTGCTATGTGGATTATTTACAGTGTATTTGGATCAGAGAAAAAATTCCTTTGCACACAAGTACTTTCAAGAAATAGTTTAACTATCATACATTCACAGGTGTACAGATTTTCTGTTTGTATTGCCAAACAGTTCATCGCTATTTTTTTTAATTCTTTAGGTCACCAAAATTCTTTGGGAATTCTCATCAGAAAGGGCTATGAAAGGTTATTGTTAAATGCTGAATGCTGAGAAATATATGTATAGGTATGCATATGTATATATATATGTATATATAATCTTTTAATATCTGAAGCTCACGTTACCTGTCAATTTCATTATAAGAATCAGAGAAATATTCTTAATTCTAATCATCTCAAGAAACTACAAAGTCATGTGCCAAAAAAAACGCATATTCATAATCTGCAGGGTTAACAGGAGCTACACTGGAGCTTCTAGGCCTAGATTAAAAGTAGCATGAAAACTCTTCATCAGCGTTTCTTACAAGATAGTGGTCCAACAAAAAAACAGAATCACAGAATCGCAGGGGTTGGAAGGGACCTCAAGAGATCATCAAGTCCAAGCCTCTGCTAAAGCAGGTACCCTACAATAGGTTGCACAGGTAGGTGTCCAGATGGTCTTGAATATTGCCATAGAAGAAGACTGTACAGCCTATCTGGGCAAAAATGTTCCAAATGTATAATGAAATCAAAGGCTTTTTTTTTTTTTTTTTTTTTTTTTTCAGTTTCATTACAACAAAAAAAAGTATAATAAGAAAGATCCAAATTATAGCTAGGGTTTTATCAGTATGTAGATAATGTTGATCAAAACATCTAAAGGATGTGAACCCTCTCAAAGCCAATTCAGCACGTATCTTATGTGGAATTACTGATGATGGTAATGACAGGTTCAAAGAGATTTTAACTGCCTTTTTAACCTTCTCAGTGACTTTTCACTAAAGAAATATCATATTTGTACAAAGAAACACTAGGGTTTTACTATCCACTACTGCACACAAAACAAATGGAAAAATCTATAGCTTTTCTTATATTTTGTTTCCTTTCTGCGAACACAGAAAAATGGGAATTTTTGAACATTTTCAATCACAGGAGAAGTGCAGAAGAACACCTTTTATTAAAATGCTGTATTTAGTCTCTTGACTCGCATGTGTAAACTCACTAAAACCACACACACACACAAAACGCTCATTTCATTACTTTTACAAATATTAACTAATCATGTGTTGAAGCAGGCATAGATAACATTTTCTTAATTAGAGGTAGAGAGGTTTCAGGATGAGTAGCTAATGAAAGGCCCTGACAAGTCTGAGGATTCATAGAATCATCATAGAATCATAGAATGGCTTGGATTGGAATGGAACTCAAGTTCCAACCACCCTGCCACAGGCAGGTTGCCAGTCGCAGATTGCCAGTACGAGATCAGATTGCCCAGGGCCCCATCCAACCTAGCTGTAAACAGCTCCAGGAACAGAGTATCCACAACCTCTCTGGGCAACCTGTTCCAGAACCTCAACACTCCCTTGGTAAACAACTTCTCCATGACATCCAGTCTAAATCTTCCCTCCTTCCCTCTACCCTCGTAAAAAGTTGATTTTCCTCATGTTTATAAACTCCCTTTAAATACTGGAGGCTGTCATGAGGTCTCCCTGCAGCCTTCTCTTTTCCAGGCTGAACAAGCCCAGTTCCTTCAGCCAATCAATTGCACCAGTCCTTGGATACTCTATTCAGTTTCATCCTCATGGTCTCTCTACTGATATGTTTGATATTATATTCAGGTTGAAAATAATTATAAGAAAATTTATTTCCACTGAATTTAGGAACCAGAATTATTGTAAATAAATTTTCATTTCATATGAAAATTGCGTTTTCCTCCTGTTCTGGATAACATTTGATCTAGAACAGTTGTGAAAAGACAGGTATACGATTTTATGTAATATGTGCTTTTTTTATTTTTCCCCCAAAGAAATGAAATAGTCTTCTCCAGCTATTCACTAATAGCTTATTTCTGTAAATGCCGGAAACTGTAGATTTCATCCTATTTTGTTTCTCCTATTCTCTGGAGAAGTCTGCATATACTACTGAAGACACTAAAATACAAAGGCAAGTTTTGTTTCCATAGCTACTTTTAAATGTTTTTTCCAATTTCGTATTCTTCGTACACTATTGTCAGCAAAGAACAAGTAATTAATTGCTTATGAAGAGTAGAATCAGGAGGAAAGTAGTTAAATGTTCTGGGAGTGGCGTGATAAAGGTCATTGAAATATGTGTATATTTTGTGTACATTGATATACATAATATATCAACAAGATACAGCAGCAAATGTTCTAAGGATATAATTTTATTTTATCTATGAATATCTATAAATATAAAATATAAATATAAATATGAATATATCTATAAATATAAAACAATACAAACAGAAAACATAAGAATTAGTCAGAATTGATGCTCATTCTTATGGAATGTGCAACTATTACACTAATAGTTTCATGTTAAAAAAACAGCAAAGTAGATAAATTTAATATAGTTTTTACATTCTATACGTAAGATGTTCAGCGATTTAATGAAGTAATGAATGTGTTCGTACAATGACATAAAACCGGATTTTTTTATTTTTTTGCAGAAGTTGATGTGGTTTCTGTGGTTCAAAACTTTGATTATTGTATTTTACTAAGTAACTATTATGAAAGATCAAAAAATTATCTAATCTCAAACAACATAATTAGCTTTTCAGTCCTCATGTAAGATTCACACCTCAGTGCTCCCTGATGTCATTTGCATTTCTATAATGTTTCCAACTGATATTTTGACAATATTGAGTAACAGTGATCTATGTCAAACAGGTAAAATGGCTTGCAATATTTCAAGCTATACAACAGACTGTAGGCAATAAAAGCCCATTTTCTGTAAAACTAGCAAGTATATAAAACACACACATTTATTTGTGTTTATAATTGTTGTATAAATATACACATGCATATATATATGCATAGTGTTTGATGCATCAGATATGAGATCTGGATGGCTTCTGACCTTGTATACTGAGAAGAAGGTAAATGCAGAAGGACATTCCTGTGTGAAATTGAGAGAAGTGAGCATGACATTTGAGAAATCAACTCCAAATACTTATCTCCCACTTCTAGCTGTGAAAGTATTTGTTGATGTGTTTTGGTGTTTTAACCTCATGACTATTTCTATCTATTTTATGAAGCTTTAAGACAAATAATTTGAAAATGAAATTAAGGTAGAATATTTCCATTCCAAATAATTTGCTTTCCTTAACAGGCACTTCTCTCACAGGCTTTCTAAGGCTCAGTGAAGCAGGTTACTGAAGAAAACCAGACTTTTTGTAAGTCCTGTTTATAATGATAGAGAGTGGCACTACATGAGTATTTGCCCATGAGAGGAACAGTGTTGCTGATTGAATTAGAGCAGTAGAGACTAATGCAGTTATGTCCTTAAGGGTTAGATGAAAAATGAATCTTTCACCTCTGCGGGTGAGCACAACAAGCAATTCAAAAGCATTATATGTGTGAGGTAGTTTGGAGAATCTGTTCTATTTATCACTGGAATTAGCTGTAGAGCATTTGGCAAAATCTGAGTTGTTTCTGCCCCAGGATCATTATATTGAAGTCCTCTTCTGTGCTTAAACTTTAGAAGTCGTTTGAGGGCATCTAAAGAGAAAGGGGAAATCATAATACATTTCTGCAGTTTAATACTTAACGCTTCTGAAAACAAATGATACTTTTGCTGTAGCACGGGACTTCAGTACTGTAATACCTACTGTAACATATGTGAAATATCTCCCAAGATTAAGGAGATTTTCCAAGAAACCTAAGTGAATGCACTGCTCAAGCCTCAGTGATAGACAACAGACTTCAGAGAGGCATCAAAGTATCTTTTTGCTTATATACCTTGGCATCTGATAAATTTAGTTCTGTGTGGATGGTCCTTTTTTTCCCAGAATGTTACTGCTGATCCAGAGAATCATTAGGAATGTTTTCTATTATGAATAATTTTAAATACAACCCCAAATGATAACAGGAAATTCAGCTCATAATCTCATGAAACCATTGTAATTGAGGGCAAATACTGATGATTTAATTATTTCTTTTGATGAATACCAGCCTTTTTTTTTTTTTTTCTGTTGTTACTTATTTGTATTATATTGTATTTATAAGTTTTAATGTATTTATAAGTATTCTTCATTTGCAATGACATCCTGTTTTCACATTTGAAACCTCAGGTGTTTTGTCAGTAGTGGTGTCCTTGTTTTTCATTTACTAAAGGACCTATGCTTATCATTATTCACCTACAGTAACAAAACTAACTGTCCAGTCTGTGAAATTTTAAGCTATTTTATCTATTTTCTTAAAATATCATGTTCATATACACTTTAATCAATGTATAACAGCGAAACAAAGTTCATACAAAATTCTTTCTCAGTACAATATACATTCATAGATGGGCAGCCTTCTGCAAGGGTACTCTTTGTAAAGTTACAGCTGGACTAGGTGATTTTTGAAGGCCCTTTTCAACTGTTCTGTTCTGTTCTTCATTCTCATATGACATTCAGTTAAATCTCCCTCACTAAATTCAGGATAATGATCACCTTGTTCTGTGACCTGCTCTATTGGCCATATTCCACTCCGACACATACATATATACTGTCTCATCAATTGTACCTATTATTATGTGAATATCAATTATCAAGTACCATTATTAACCACGTGCATAGAAAAAAAAATCCCATCACACAAATAATATTCTGGAGTGCTTGCTATGTTCACTTAGAGAAATTATAGGCTGCCCTTTTCCATACTCCCTGAGTACTACTCAGAATTTGAATATTAGGAGCATTTAAGTTCTCCAGTGGGTCAAGTCCATAAAGAGGAGCTGAGAGTGTTTCTGAAAAGTCCATAATAAAGGATGTGAACAAACTGAATCAACAGCCATCCAGAAGAAAATGGCAACTAATGCCAGTTTAGGTTATGAGACTATCAGGCAAGGACTGTCTCTAGTAGAGAGCAAATAATTATGATCATTATATTAGTAATTAAATAATTTCAGTTCCTGTGATCGTTATCTTATTTGGAGAAAATTATGTATTATTGCTCAGTTATTTTCATTTATTGTAGCTGCTTTACTTTTTCGTAGATATTTGTTCTCTTTTTCTAATGTTCAAAAAGATATAGTGAGATCACTTTTATGAGTTTTTGAAAATTGGTTTTTGAAAGTTTTCCTGTAACCTTTTCAATAATCCTACTGTTTGTTTATTTGTTTGCTTTAATTTTGCATCTTTCTAATTCCCTAGATACTATGAAGATTCGTGAAAAATATGGCTGAAATCACAGGACAAATTCTCATCATTTCTTCCCAAGTTTCTCTGTCTAAATGGTGGCTATTCCCATGTAAGTCCACTCTCTGATTTAGTATAGTTTCGGTTAAATTTACGTTCTGGATTGGCACCATTTTTTTCTTATTTAATAAGAGCAGAGTAAGATTATTAAACATATTAGAGTTCTTATTAAAACACAGTTCAATTTCCATTCATATCTAGTAATTGGCCTCACTTCACCCTTTGATTTAAGTCATACATGTTTTACTTTTCTAGTTGCTTCTGCAGTTGCTTTATTTAGTGCATTCACAGAATCACAGAACAGCCTGGGTTGGAAGGGACCTCAAGGATCATGAATTTCCAACCCTCCTGCCAGGCAGGGCCACCAGCCTCCCCATTTACTAGACCAGGTTGCCCAGGGCCCCATCAAGCCTGGCCTTGAACACCATTCCATGTATTCTTATTACCTCTTCTATTTATTTTACCAGACACATTGGAATAATCCAGTGATTTTGTCTGTGTGGAAGTATGAAAAATATCTCTCAGTGTAAAAAGTCCTCTTCTAGCTCTCTGTTCCCAAAACCTGACTCTAAGAAATGTGTTTAATTTATAACTTACTTGTTAGTACCTATTTTCCCAATGTGACACAATTCAATAAAAATAATCAATTTCATATTGTGCTCAAAGACAAGTGTAAGCAGTTCTTTTATGAGCAACAAATTCTGAAAATATGCCTATTTATTTGACTAGCAGAAATTCCATGTGGATAAAAGTGAATAAATTTGACATGAAGATCAAAAATTAGAACTCCAAAATATAACTCAAAGTTGATTCAATTTTACTGTATTCCCAATAACCTTTTAGACTAAGAACAGAATCTAAATCATCAAATTTCTGTAAGTCCTTCTTCAATTGTGCCATGTAATATCTGAATGTTTCCAGAGGCACTGTTAAATGATGAGCACTTCATACATTCAGTCAATTAAGGAAATTGTATTGTGACTTTCTGGAAGTTAGAACTATCCTTTTAAAGAGTTAATCTGCAAGCTAGACACACATAGTTTAAGAGTACAAAGCAACTATATTTTGGTACTGGATACCAAAAACCTGAGACTAATGAGCTACTATGTTAAGGATTAATATGCTCATTCTCAATAAGAAATGTAATGAATCTTTTCTGGCCTGGCATGCATTGGTAGTATGAGAAACTGTCAACATCCAGTGTACCTGACCACAGGCAGACCCTCTGTACTGCTGAGTTATCTTTCAATTCCTGTTAATTTAGGGCTTCAAGCTATTAGTGATTTTTTTTTTTATTTTTTTTTTTTTCAGGTCATGTAGGTCTCAGCTCACAGGCACCTGTGAATGTTACCCAATTTTGTTCAACAGATGTTGCTAGGGATTATGTGGATCATGAGTACATAAGAATTTAAAATCTGATATCCATACTAACAGTTGTATTGTGTTTTAGCTAATAGCATCACCTTAAATGTTCTGAGTTACTCAGTATTTTTTCTTGGGTGAAAACTGCAAATCCAGTGAAGAGGAGGTTGCTAGTGGGCCCAGGCTAGAAATGCTATGAACAGATGTAACCAGTTCCCACCATCTAAAACAATTAATTCTGTGTACCAGCACTGCTCATGGACTTACTATCTAACCAACATGCATTATGACTTAGTGATAGAAAGGTCTTGATCTTAGTTATTTCAGTTTAAACATCTGACCTTTTATTTTTGCAAGAGTTAAAGATTCAGCATGACTTTTTATTGTATATGGAAAATGTTAGTAAATACACCCCTCACCATTAGGTCCCAAATATAAATCATGAAACATTATTATTAAATATTTTTTATTCTTTTCATACATCCCCTTAAAAAAAAAAAAAAAAAGCGCAGTATGTTTATTTAATTTGGAGAGAATGCTGGAGTATTTATATGCAATTTATATACATTAAACCTTAACTATACCATGCTTTGCTGAGCTTGAGTGTCTTTTGACTGTGGGGTAACTGTTAAGCAATTCTGCTACTAGTAAGAGGTGTTAAGAATGTGGAGATAAATTCCTTGAACAACATTCACTTCCTTTAAGATTACTCCAGACAAAAACAATGCTACTAGACCTACTGTACAGTGCTCTTAGGAAACTTTCCTTTATATTCTTTTCCAAGAAAGGATTGGGCTAATCTGTGAAGAAGGAATCCTTTTCCTTTAAAGGAACAAATCCTCTGGATTCCAAGAAGTCTCCTCAGTCTTGACTTCAATATTCTTGAAGCAAAATATTGTGTATTTTAAATAAATATATATATAATTTTTCCCTCATGGAAGGGTCTTGATGAGTCTTGATCTTTCTGATACTCGGGAGAAGGTGAACGAGAGAGATATGAACTTGATTTCCATAGACTTGTGTTTAAATATGAAAAATCTAATAACGGGGATTAAGATTGCATAATGGTGTATTTTTTAAAAAACAGAAAATCATTATTTTGCAGTATAACAATTTGTATGAGACAATAAAATAGATTATTACTAGCTTGCCTGTACTTTTTCTGATTTTTTATCTTTGGACATCATTACTTAAATGGCCTAGGAAGCAGACTTGAAATCACAGTAATGACTTAGCCCCTTTTTGTCCGTTGCTGAATCTTTGCAAATGAGAAACAAAAAGAGAACAGAAGCCCCTTGAATGTTCTTTGGGCTTTAATTATAATTTAGTGTGCTTTTTCAGTGTCCTTAGATTTGCTTAAAATTCTGTTCTCTTTGGAAATAGAATCTTTAACAGATGAAATCTCCCTTTAAAAGCAATTGGGTAAGATCTATGACAGAAGCAACAAGGAGTAGCATTTCCTGTATTTCTACTATAAGTAATAGAATCATAGAATCATAGAATGACTTGGTTTGGAAGGAGCCAAGGATCAAGGTCCAATCCCCCTGCCACAGGCAGGATTGCCACCCACTAGATCAAGTATTAGATCAGATTGCCCAAGGCCCCATCCAATCTGGCCTTAAACATGGCCCAAGAGAGGACATTCACAACCTTTCTGGGCAACCTGTTCCAGCACATTCATATATCATTTTTTCCAAGAAATGAAATAGAATGAAGGAAAAGCAAATCTTCCCACGTGCTACTCCTGTGCTTAGAAATGACTCTGCAGATGGTGCAGATAAATAAATGAGAAGCAAATTGGTAACTCATTTTTTCATTTTTTTAAAATTGTTTTTATTATTTTTTTTTAATTCAGTATGTAATAGGTCTTTCACCTAATCACTTTAATATGCACCAACCATACTTTTTCACTGTAGGCAGCTGTTTGTGCACAAGACTTGGAACAAAGCAGCCAATTAACTCTAGTTATAGAACCATAGAATCATTAAGGTTGGAAAAGACCTCCAAGACCACACAGTCCAATCATCCACCTATCACCAATAGTTCTCATTAAACGACATCCCTCAGTACAGCACCTAAATGTTTCTTGAACACCTTCAGTGATGTAGACTCCACCACCTTCCTGGGGAGCCCATTCCAGTGCCTGACCACTTTTGGAGAGTAAGTATTCCCTAACATCCAACCTGAATCTGCCCTGGTGCCCGAGAGGCCATCCCTCTAGCTCTATCCCTAGTTACATGAGACAAGAGGCTGACCTCCACCTCACCACAACCTCCTTTGAGGTAGCTGTGGTGAGCGATAAAGTCTTCTGTGAGCCTTCTTTTCTCCAGACTGAACAATCCCAGCTCCTTCAGCCGCTCTTCATAAGGCTTGTGCTCCAGGTCCCTCACCAACTTTGTCACCGCTCTCTGAACACAGTCTTCTTCACTCCTCTGCAAATCCCTTCTGCTGCTGCTGTTGGATCATGTAGGATCTGGCTCTGCGTGAAAACAGTTTTGTGAGACCTGATTACTTCAACACTAAAAATGAATGTGCTACATAAATCATAGAATCTCTGTTCACACAGATATCAAATCTTACGTTTTCCACCATAGATGACTGCCTTTCTTTAAGGGAGAGTGAGAGAGCTCACTGGGGACTCTGCAATAGGTATTTAGGGTTACGTTCTATGCCAGCCCCACTTTTACACCTCCTGCTGTGGCGGTATAATTCCAGTCATGTAGAAATGTATCCTAACAGTATTTTCTCTCTGATCACTCTCTTTCTTTTGGTACACTTTTGAAATCTCATTTAAGAAAGAGCAAAGAGTTGGAGAAAGAGATCTCCCTGACCCACATTTACTATGTCTGAGATCTCCTCCTGTTTTTTGTCTTTTAGGGTAATACTACTGTCATCTGTAGCAGAAGCGAGAAAGGGAATTGAATGATATAATACCATCTGGTCCAGTGGGTCACCAAAGATCTTTAAAAAAGCCCTGCTGCTATTTTGTGCATATGCTGGTTCAGCTCTGTCTAACATGACACTAATTAACTGCTTTCACCTCGCTTTCCCAAACTGTCATTAAATTAGTTTCATGCTATTGTGACAAGTATTAAAGAGGACTACATATATCATGAATGTAAGAGATTCTTATTCACTTACAAAGGAAATTACAATGAAATGTGAATAACTCTCTGCATGAAATATCCTTTCTTTTACACACAAACTCTATAATGAGCCATCCCATATATCTTATCAACTATGTGATAACTCAAAAAATCTTTATGCAGTTAGCATATCCTGCTGTTATTAGGAGACTTCTTTGTGTGCCTCCATCAGCCTAGCAATTCCTATCTGAATGCAAACTTGCTTTAGTATCTACTGTAATTTTGCCTACTTATACTGTATTACAAAAACAAGAAAATAAACAGTTAATTAAATATTCTGCATTGAAATAGGATTCCCCACTCTCATGCCTGACAATAGGTCCCTGGATCCCAGGCAGTTTTATCTGAGGAGATAGTAGCAAGTGGTTGTGAGTGTGTGGATCTGTGATACCAGAGCAGGCTCTTCCTGGCTTCCCTTCTAGAACTGAGCAGGGAAGGAAGCTAGAGAAATACTGCAAGTTAAAATAACTGTGTCCTTTGTAATTTATGTTTGCTTTTTTGTTTAACCTGGGCCTGTTTCCCAAGCAAGTATGTCATGCTCCAGTAAGCAGTTGAGCTATCACAACTGAATGCCCTCTCTGAGATTGTTTCCTCTGAATTACAGCCTGCACCCTGCTGAGACCAATTGGGAAGAGACTTGGTAGTGAATCCCATCTGATTCTCTGACTAGGTTCAATCACAATCATTAGCCAAAATCGATGGAAACCTAGTGGGTCACATGCTATCCCTAATTGAACAGGCTCTGCTGCACTTCCAAAGAAACAAGTGACATTATATCCAGTGTCTTCACTTGTTTATCGATGAGTATTATCTGGTCATTTTCTATGAAGACTTAAATTTAAGAAAAGATCAAATACATTTATTATACATTGTCACTGGATTGTGCTTATATATGTCAGGGGGAAGTTCTTTACAGGAAGAGTGGTGAGGTGCTGGAACAGGCTGCCCAGAGAGGCTGTGGATGCTCCATGTCTGGAGGTGTTCAAGACCAGGTTGGGTGGGATCCCAGGCAACCTGATCTACTACCAGGTATGGAGGTTGGTGGCCCTGACTGTGGTATGGGAGTTGGAACTTGTGGTCCCTTCCAACCCAAACCTTTCTGTGATTCAGTGATTTGTTGCAGACTCTGGAGGAAAATTTTGTGCATCTTAGGCACTGCACTGATTGCCAGAAAGCTAAACTGTAACTTATCAGATCAGTTGTCTTAGAAAAAGTTTCAGAAATAGAAAGTGACTCAGCAGAGTATGTATTTAAGAGAGACAGTATCTTGCTTTCCCCACTGAGAATGCAGATGCCAAAAAAACTTGGTCATTTTCACCTTAAATGAGGATGACAAGAGCCATACTGAGGTATTTACAACACAGTATTATGTGTTATATAAATATATTGTTATTTGACGCTCAAGTTATCAGCTGTACATATCAATCTTTGCTACTAGTTTTTACTTTAAACAAAGCTCAGTTTTGTTTAAATGATTAGAAGAGTCTCTATTTGTTTAATGGAGAGGACCATTCACAGGCAGTCCTTCTTTTGTAACTTTTAAATTATTTCTTCATTGAGCATCAGAAGAGAATATATCTAAGGACAGTCTTACCAGTGACAAGGTTCCTAAAGTAGGATAAAAACCCATGTCAACTTTCAACAGGCAGTACTCCATTGATTACTAGAATGTAAAGAGGGAAAGAAGAAAGAACAAAATCTTGAAACCTTTGAAAAAGGGCTGTAAATTGACTCAGTCTCCAGCAGAAATTACTGTTTATTAACAGCTTCATAGTGACTTTGTCTTTTATTTGTTATTCCTAGAATTCAAAATCCTGATGTCATACTGTTTTCATAACAAAATGTAAACACACATATCTTTGCATCTGTGCAATTTAGACAACACTGAGTTAATCATGTTTATGTGCCTTATAGAGTTTTTAACATAAAAGAAAAATAATTCAGTCTTTTTGCTCAGAGCTGTAACCATAATAATGCATGACAATTTGATAATTTTTCCCCTAGAATAGATTAGATGAGCTGTTAATACCTTTCAGATTAATGCAGAGTAATTATCTAAAGGTATCTACACTGTTATTTTTATAACTTGTCTGGAATAGATGACATGGCTTCATGAAAAGACTTGACAATAAC
>PPHD01015039.1:0-13344 GCA_002909625.1 Bambusicola thoracicus | reverse complement strand
TAGAATCGTGTAATAGAATGGGTTAGATTGGAGAGGACATTGAAGATCATGTGGTTCCAACCCCCCTGCCATGGGCTGGTTGGCACCCACCAGCTCAGGCTACCCAAGATCCCATCCAACCTGGTTTCGAACACCTCCAGAGAAGGTATCTACAGCCTCTCTGTGCACCCCGTCCCAGCACCTCACTGCCTCTGAACATCTAACGTAAATCTACCGTCTCGTAGTATAAGGGTGTTCCCACTTGTCCTATCACTATCCAACTGTGTAGAGTCAGTCCCACTAGTGCTTGTAAAGCTTCCTCCACGTCCTGGAAGGCTTCAGTGAGGTCTCCCCAGAACCTTCTCTTCTCCAAGCTAAACTCCAAGCCCAGCTCCGTCAACCTTTCTTCACGGGACAGGTGCTCCAGACCTTTGATCATCTTTGTGGCCCTCCTCTGGATGCACTCCAACAGCTTCACATTCATTACTCTCTCATTTTGAGATAGGATGAATGAAGAAATCATGATGCAGAGAACCTAAGGCACATAGAACTGTGCAAATTCCAGTCTCAGGTCACCCTTACCCTATGCAAAATTTCTTGGGAATGTGGTGAACCTCAGCTGGATATCAGGTTTGTAATGACCAAATTTCATCACGTTTTACTTAATCTGTCATGGAACACTGGTTATAGCTACATAAAGCCTTGTATTTTCCTTAGTCTGATATAGGGTTTTAAATGCTTATGTAACTAAATGGGCATACAAAGATCAGTAGATAATACAGTGTAGAAGAAAATGTTATTAACTTAGGAAAATTAGAGTGATTGCAATCCAAATAACTCCAAATGCTCTGATTCACATGAGTTCATGAGGAACTCATATGACTTTGCCTTTAAGAAACTGAGGCTTCTCCCTGAGAAGCTAACAGAGCTAGTACTGCAGAAGTTCATATGGTGTAACTGGCAGAAATATCGGATGGATCTTTACAGTATTACCAGAAACAGAGCAGACCTCTGGACTAATGTTGTGTAAATGTTGCATTTGATGGCACTGAATTCAGGATACCTTATTTATTGCTCTAACATCCTATATATTCTAGGGATTAAAGGTCTCTGATCACCTCCCAGGAGTACAGAATTAACTGTCTAATGGAAGAAGAAAGCTTTAAAAGTCATTAGACAAAACAGAAAAGTCATAATAACAACAGGATGCTGTGAGGTCATGCAAGATGTCAAAATCTAAGGTGGTTTTGCTGTCAGATTTATGTAACCTCCAGGGACCATTATTCTTCAGAAATACTTTATTTAATGAGGAAATTACACTTGAGCATTGATTATGCTCTTATGTCACCTTGGCTGTGGGGATACCTTGAAGAAAGAGAAGTATGTGCAATTTTTGTATGAGAATTTGTTGCAGGAGGGGATATGCACTTAGAGCATATATTTTCTTCTGACCACATATTTTTCTCTGTGAGGAGTTACGCTTTGACTTCTGAGGCAGCAGGCTACTTTGGTTTGAGGTGGAAACAGAAATTTCATATTCACCAGCAGTGAAAGCGGCCAGTGCAATTCACTGAGTAGTTGCAGAAATAGTAGATTTTGTCATACCAAGGCTGTGAGAGGGCTTCATTTGTCTTGGGAAGGAATTATACTCAGAGCTGCTGTGCAGTGCACCCTGCTGCTTTCAGAGTCTGTATAACCATAGAGAGTGGCAAAGCTGCAGACGGGTAATACTGACAAGAACAGGTGTGGTTTTGGTTACTGGAATTAATTCCTTACAAATACCAACCAAAATGTGTGCTAAATGATCATTGCCATAACAATAGGAAGAGCTAGTCTTGAAGTACAGTAGGAAAAGTATTGTAAAATCTGCAGTCAAATTAAGAAAGACACTAGAAGAACATTTATTCTAGTACCTTAGCTACTCTAATTACATCTTGACTTTACATGTCTTCTCAGGATATAATTTTTTGTTCAAATATTTGTATAGCCCTTGATGTATCGATCAAAACTGCTGTAATTTAGGATTCTAGCACAATGTAAAATTACAAGGATGTTGTGGAATGGCTGGGGCTGGAAGGCACCTTGAAGACCATTTCATTCTAAACCCTACCACAGACAGGAGCATCGCCCACCAGATCGGGCTACCCATTCAGCCTGGCTTTGAGCACTTCTAGGGATGAGACATTCACCACTTCTCTGGGTAACCCATACCAGGACTTCACTATCTTCATAGTTAAAAAAAATTCTTCCTAATATCTAATCTAAACTTACCCTCTTTTAGTTTAAAGCCATTACCCATTGTCCTTTCACTACACTTCCTGATAGATGAAAAAGAATTAAATTTATGTATATATAGATAGAACTTTTTCAGTTGTTCTATGCTAACTTCTGCACGTTGTTCTTTATTGACATTTGTGTTAGGAAGTTGCCTTTATAACCATTTTCTATTCATCTGCTTCCCCAGTACACTCCTTTTCTGAAGGACTACATAAGGAGTTTGCATTAAATGCCTCTCAAAAGTTGTGGATAAGCAGAATAGAAATGATATGATAAATATTAAGGATTTTTACCATATTTAGTTTAAGGAGAAGAGATGTGTGTGGTTTTATTATATGTTAATGTAGGGCCTGCTCTGTTTAAATGACACGTTCAGAATTTTACCAGATAAGTTTTATATACCCAGTCAGTCGGAGATTTGATTAAATGACCTCAAAAAGTCCTTTCTGGAGATGCTTAAGTGATGTCTGATAAGAATGACTAAATGAGTGCCATACTGTCAACACAATACACCTGTAGATTTCTACTATATGCAGAAGGAATTCTAGATCAGGAGGACTTAATGATCAATAATGGATCATTCTCTACCTGGAGGCTGGTAACAAGTGAAGCAATGCAGGTTCTGTATATGAAGCCCCTCCTATTTACCATCTTTATCAGTGACCTGGAACAGATGTTGGAGGGTGTTCTTGTCAGGTTTGAAGGTGACAACAAATTGGAGGGAACCAAGGGATAGTGCGAAGGCAGGGCTGCCATCCAATGAGACCTGGATAGGCTTGGGAAGTCAGCTCACTTGAACTGTAGGAAATCCAAAGAGGAAAAACATGTAGTCTTGCACCTGGTGAGGAAGAAGTCCCTGCAGAAAACACAGCCTGAGATCCAGCTCTGTTGTAAGGACCTGGACATCTTGGTGATCATAAAACTGAACTCAAGCCAACAGTGTGGCCTGGCGGCAAAGAAGGCTGCATTGTAAGAAGCATAGCTTGTGAAGCAAGTCATTATCTCTCTCTACTCAGAATAATGTTTTGCCACAAATCTCTGTGCAGGTGGAAGAAAGACATCATAAAAAATTTAAGTGAGAGGTTTAGACTGGGGGTAGGCAAAAATTCTTCAGCGCTAGGACAGTGGAGCACATTCCAGAGAGCTCATTCACTCCCCATTCTTGGACACCCGAGGAGATTAAACCCTTAGAAATGTGCTCTGATATCACAAGTAGCGCTGCTTTGGGCAGGACTTTGGGCTGGAATTTTCCTCAGGTGAAGGAACATCTTGAATTTTCTTATTTTTTTTCAATGTGCCACTGGTAGGTAGAATCAAGATCAAGTTTGTCATTTTGCCATTATGTATCTATAAAATTTAGCAGCTTAATTTCTGTCTTAACCAGAATTCCTGACTCTCTAAGACTTTTTGCACGTATATATGTTTTACATATAAGATAAGGGTTTGCATCATGAACTAAATCACAGTGTTTTTGTCTGAAAATTAGAATATCAGTTGCAGTAGACATTGTCTGCAAAATTCCTAAATATGGGATTTTAATTTTAAGTCTGCTCTTTTTCACTTATTTCCAGGTTATGAACATCTAGAATTGCTTGGTTTTCTGAGGTGGCCTCTTGTTTGTTTAGGGGGAAATTAAACGAGCACTTCCAAATAGTCGGACCATGGAAAGAAATATATATTGATTTATTCTAAAATTGAATGCACTACAATATACAGATGATATGCAGGGACAAGAAAGTACTATTTCTTCAGCATTCTGATTGGCTGCTGCTGATGTAATGGTACATTATTAAGTGATAATTGTTTTCTTATGGTGTTTACAAGGAGACAAATGGTTCATGAATCAATGCACATAGAGACTGCGAAACAAGTTGCTTATTGATCCACGAGCTGTTTGTGTTAAAGTTTGCTGCTTAGAAAAGAAAATAAAAACAATGTACTCCAGAGTGCATTCATAAGGAAAACAATTTAGAAAGCACCGAGTTTAAATTTACATTCTAAATTGGCTCAACTCTGAAATATGCTTTGCTCTTTAAAATACTGAATTAAAACACAGATACTAAGCCATAGAAGTAATTTCAGGAGTTAATGTCATACCTTTCTCTTCCACTGCATTTCATCAGCCATCAAATTGCTGGGGGTCCAGTAAACTCCCATTTCTGTTTCTTCATTTTCCTAAATTATGGCAGAAGTATACTTTCTTCTCACTACTGTAACATGTTAGAGTTTAAAATGCTTTGCTAGGAAGATTAGCCTCTTTCAAGATCTCAGAGCTTTGTAAGTTTGTGAAATGAGATAGGAAGAGGAGCAGAGTTCCGCTTTTCCAAATGGTGGAAGATTAAGGAGTGTAAAATTGTTGACTTTCCCAAATTTGAGCTGCTAGATCAGCCTTTGATCTCATGCGCACAACTTCAACTAATTTCAGCAGTACAGCACTGGAATTTGCTACCAGCATAATCTATCACTATGTTTCTGATTTTGCAGATCAGGATCTTTAGGAACTTATATCCCCTGACAAATCACTGAAGCTTAATCAATTGCTGTTCATCTGCTGAACAGATAAAATGCCTGTTACAAAGTACTGCAGTTTAGCTTATATTTTGGAAACCTTTTGAAAAAAGCTTGAGCGGTCACTTTAATTTGCATCTGAGATTAAAATAGGTAACAGAGAAATAGATATTAACTTAAGCATGGTAATGTAGTGATTCACCTCAACTCAGCAACGTGTCCTCATGACACACTAATAAAATCTCTTCTCTCCAAACGCATATCACATTCTGTGGTGAAGACAATCACTGTGTAAAAGTAACCTGCCTGATAGAGGAAGAGTTCAGTGCCATTTTGTACTTAGGGTAGAATGGAAGTATTTTATTCAAGAGTAAGTAGTAGTTGTGTTCCTCTAATTTCTGTCTTTGTTTCTTTCATAGGAAATAAGTCATACATGGAGGTCCTTCACAAGCTTACTTTTGCTTGTGTTCAACAGTTTGAGGTTGCATGGAAGGCATTCTTCATAATGGATAATTAGTTGACTGATTTTTGGAGCAACTTTGACTTAAGTTTTCATTTTTCAATTTAAATGTACAATAGTGTTGGTACATTCTCTGTTGTTTTCCTAAATCAATACTTCTTCCAGTGTTAAGACAGGTCTAGCAGATACTTGAACTGCATCGTAAAACCACATCTGAACATTTCTAAGTTATGCATCCTGTTACCAAGGAAGACTGAACTTCTTTCTCTACAACAACAGCATTCACAGTGATCAGTCGTGAATCTCGTCCTCCCTGGAGATCTGATTAACCTCTTTCCAAACTATGCATTATAAATGGTTACTACTGCGTCCTGACTCAGATTCTTCTCTTGCTCACTATCTCACACATACAGTCTCTGTGGAAAATGGCTGTTATATTTAATGTGTGAGTCTTCACTGTATACAAAACAGGGTTCCCAAATACAGCTCTTTGAAACTGTGCCAGCAGATATGAAGGTCAGTTTTGATATCTGAGGGAGGAGTGTCTGTTGAAAGCTGATTGCCACTTGCTGTCAAGGAACATCGAAGAGAAACATGTATGTCCAACGCACTGGACCAGGATAAGTAATGCATTAACTACATGTATAAACATGTTGCCACAGGGTCACAGTGTCAGCATAGATGGAGGTTGTCAGGGACTTCTGGAGAACATCCAGTGCAGCTCTCACCCACTATTCAAAACAAGGTGAAAAAGAGCAGGCTTAGGGGAATGTTTAGATGATGTTTAGATGGTTTAGATGTTTGAATATCTTCAGGGATGGAAAGTTCCCACCTACCATAAGCATCATGTTCTGTCATTTAACTTATTCAGAATATTTTTTTTTCCAATGTTCAAATAGACTGTCTTGCATTTCACTTTGTGCCTCTTGCCCCTTTTTCTTTCACTGAATAACGTTAGCTCCATCTGGCTATGCCTTCAATCTTTGTGAATAATGAATTGATAGCAAGACTAGAAAAGGTCTACTGATAATTTATTTGTTAGTTCACAGTAAAATGGACACTTTTTTTCAAGCTGATGAATGGGTTGAGATGGAGAAGCAAGAAATAGACAGATACTGAAAGGAATGGTACAAAACTTTCTGATGCTCAAGTTACCTGTATTCTGCGTGGTGAGGACCAGCTCAGGAGTAAACAATAGATTACACAGTGTGGTTTTGTAATTACTGAATAATTTGGCAAGATGTAAAGGTCTAATTTACAAACCTTTTCGACCCTGGGTGCTTGGCTGGAGAGCCATTTGCATTAAATAACAGCTTCTGCTACCATACTAACCCAGCTTAAAAAACTGTTGCTTTGCTTTCTTCATCTACCTGAGGACTGTGTTCTCTGAAGTATAATCTTACAGAAACATTTTTATCAGATTGTTGCTTTCCTATCTTGAGACATGACCAAAATACTTCTGCTCCTCCACAGTTCCATCAGCAGTACATCAATTGTACGCAGCTTTTGAAGCACTTTCATTGATCTTCTCTCCTTCAAGAGCATGTGGAGAAGCTGCTAATAGCATCATGTCTCTAATGGCTTCAGTTGACACTGGTTCTGACATTTGTAAAGCAAATGACACACATTCATAGGAACAATAGTTTAAAATCCCAGTAACTGTGTGACTTGCAGTATTCTCTATTCTCCCTCCTACAACAGACTTTTGTAATATTAAGAAGCAGAGGATCTCAGGATATACTCAGTGGAGGTATTTTGCTGAAACTTTTTGTAAAATACTATGCTTCTAAATTCATATATGAGAAACAAAGATCTAATTGAGAAGGAGTACTTTTTTATGGAAAATGAGTTTTTGTCAATCAGGAAATAATCAGATTTATTCAATTCAGTTTCAGATTTTCTACACCATGAAAGTATACTGGACATGAAAAAGTGAATAACGATATCTTAAGTAGTTTTGGGGGGAAGGAAATAACTGAGTGGATTGATTATGATTAGAATATTAGGATACTCAAAAATTCAAATCGGTTTTTGAGGACTGGCCAGCAGACCGAGGCAGGTGACTGTCCCCCTCTGCTCTGCCCTTGTGAGACCCCATCTGGAGTACACTGCGTCCAGGCCTGGGGTTCCCAGCACAAGAAAGAAATGACACTGTTGGAGAGGGTCCAGCGTAGAGCCATGAGGATGGTGAGAGGGCTGGAGCACTTCTGTGAAGGAAAGCTGAGAGTTGGGGCTGTTCAGCCTGGAGAAGAGAACAGTCCAGGATGACTTCATTGAGGCCTTCTAGTACTTGAGAGGAGTTTATATTCAGGAGGGAGACCAAATTTTTATGCTGTCTGACAGTGATAGGACAAGGGATAATGGCTTTAAACTAAAAGAGGAGAAATTTAGGTTAGATGTTAGGTGGAAATCCTTTACTCAGAGGGTGGTGAGGCACTGGAGCAGGTTGTCCAGAGAACTGTGGGTGTCCCAGGCAGGGTTGGGCCCTGGCCGGTAAGGTCTGGTGGGGGGCTTGATAAATGGTTTTACATGGCAATTTTTTGCTTTTGTTGTTACCTATTCATTTTTCTCTCACAGTTTTTGGTAGTACGTTTCAGGTTTTAAAGATTAACTTGTAATCGCTGTAATCCTTAACATTTCTTATGCTCTTAATAGCAAATCAGCCACGTGGTGACAGAGATATTTCTCCTCTTAGTCCCTATAGCATTCATTATGAAATCAGTCAGATTCAGCGTTCCATATTTTACTGGCTCATCTCAGTGTGTTGTCTGAAATTGCTGTTGACTCAAGCATCATATACAAGTGTGGGAAATAACCATCTATATATATAGTATACTTTCCACACATATGATTTACATTTTTCTTTGTTGACTTCCTATTGTTCTCTTCCTCTTCAATATTTGAAATCCTTTCTCCATTCACCTCATGTACAAAACCAGTAGTAAGTAAAAATTACATAAAGCACATTAATTACCATTTTTCATTCATGAATTCAAGTCCCCCACCCTTCCTTATGGTAACCTCCGGAAAAATAAACATCTTGAGATATGAAATTCTCAGGAACACTTCTTTTACTTCCTTTCTAATTTCTGTAGGACTGAAAACATTTTTTCTGGGTTCGTTTTTGAATAAACAGTATAATAATATAAAAGCTGCAAATGTTCTGTAGGTGAAAATAGGAATAAAATGGGTAGAGTTACATATGGTCTGGAAAGTGGAGTAATATTTGATGTTGACTTTAATGAGTCTTAAACCTTTCTTTCTACATAAATGTATACACATACATACATATATATGTATTTGTGTATTTATGTATGCATTTTAATCCAAGCAGATATTTCCAAGTTAGGTTCCCTTGAAGGTTTCAATAACACACTCCTTTTGTATTTCCAGACCTGCCTGTCTCTCATCTATGCTTAGCAAGTTGAGAGCTGCATCGATTGCAGCAGGCTCTTTCCTGGAGAATTGCACTAGGTTTCGGCAGCAGCAGAACATTCAGTATTTCAGTATCGTTCTCTGTGACTGAGAAGGAGAGAGGGGGAGAAGCCATGGCTGAAATGCAGTTGCAAGGGCTCTTTTATCACCTGTATGGCACAACTGCAAATTCAAGCCATTTTTTTACCAACGGGAAATCTGGCCTCTGGTTATACTGCTTGCCCAAATGCTTTTGCAAAGTGGGTAATGTTTCTGATTTTCCAATTTAAATTAAAATCTCCTTCGTCTGCAGTTTTTATTGTAATCAGAATGTGGAATATAGTAGTTGGAAGAGTGCTATACCAAGGAGCCCCCTGGAATGTTTTATGCATGTTGATGTCTTCCACACGGCAGAAACAAGTAACTTAAACAATACAATAAATTTTACTCAGACATAGATACAGGTCTTTTCTGGCTTGTCTATAAAGTAAAAAATATGGAATGATTTGCTTCCCCTTTAAGGAGGTTATTAGCTTGCTTGTATCTACCAGAGGAATAGAGGTGCACACAGTCTCCCATTATTCACTGGGTTTTTAATCTTGATCCCTGGCTTCTGCGATAAGTTATTGCTGGGGACTGGAATTGCTTGGGGAGTGATGCAGGTGCCTGAGGGCCAGCAAGTGGCTCTGTTATGAGAACTGGCTCTAATGATTAATGGTAGGATGCAGTGCACTACTGCTGACTTCATTGGGAAATACAACATTGTTAATTTTATCATTATAAACTCCCAGCACTGCAAGAGAATGTGTCTGCCTCCAGGATGGTGAATTTGATAAGAAGGCTTTTCTGATAAGATTATCTCGTACTCCCAGGGAAAAGCATTCATGTTTAATCAGGGAGTATTTAACTTGCAATCCAAAAGTTACCAAATAATATGTATAGGTCATTTAAAATTTGCGCTCTACAGTTCAGGTCGTAACATTATAAATGGGTTTGTATACACACTGAAGCAAGAATCAATATAGCACTGCTCTTTACAAAGACTGTCATAAGACAGAGAACTAAATATTTTTTCACTGGAAATGGGCACAGACTTTTTAATGAGCAGTAGTACTATAGACATAAATGCATACACGTGCATGCATACACACTGGGAACCATCTTGAAAAGTACTCAGTCACATCTGCTCTTGCTGGTATCACTGCTTGTGATTTCAGAGCAAACCACTAGGGATAGAGGAGGAATTGCATCCTCTCCCTGATGAATAACTGAAATAGGTTATAGGACTGGTATGCAGCGTTGAAGTCAGAAAAAGTAATTGTCCTTAGTGTGCCAGTTCTTTATTTAGGTGTTTGTGGGATCAACATGTACACTGTTGTCTTGCACAGATATTGGCACAGCTTGATCAGGATATAATCATGATGGTGTTGTTTTCCATCTCAGCGATGTTACTGATAATGTTAAGGACATCTTTCGGGATGTAAGGTCAACCTGAAGAGAAGCTGAATTTCATGTTATAGAGGACTCCGAGACCCTCATTTCATAGGAAACAGTAATGATTGCTGGAGTCCTACTGATTTACAGTCTATAAGAATTTTGTCTGTTGTGCTTATGCTCCTTCCGTGTGTTGTATGTCTTTCTCTCCCATAGTGTTTTTTTTTTTTTTTTTTTTTTCTTTAATCACTTGAATTTAGAAAATCTTCAGGCTGTGCTCTTCTGGCATTTAAATAGTAAGATAATTTGGCAGTTATTTAGTAGATGTTTACACCATGCAAACACATGATAAAGACTTGAGCAATTTTGTCAAACGTTCAATGAAGGCAACATTAAGACACTAAGAAAATTTAAAGTAGTGAGTAACTTTGTATTTTCGGGAAAGATACTCAGCCTAGGAGATAGGACACCAAGCAGAGAATGGCATTTGAGGGTAATAGAGTGATTTTTATGGAAAACCTAGTAGGGTGGTATCACTTTGTAGGTCATATTAAAACTAGACTGACTTGTTCTGAATCTGGAACAACTTGAAACTGAATCTGGAGTATGTTGCACTGACATTCGTGTTCTTTATGTAAGCCTTTCTCCATTTGATCTGACTGGCTCTTACAAAATTGATTTTGTTAAAAATTTAGATGTTGCACTCACTTCTTGTCTGAATGCAAACTAAGCTGTTGGGACTCATTCTATAGCCTTGTCACACCTTCTAAATAATGTATTTTGGTACATGGGTGGAGAAACTGAGAGCGCTATCACTGAATGGACTGATTGCATAAAATACTGGAAAGTGAAGAACATTCACCGTCTGATCTAGTTCTGCAGCAAGTGTTGCTTTTGTGGGGGAAAAATTTTATACATGAGCACTGAAGAAAAAAAATCTACCTACTGGTAAACAGGAAATCAAAATTATAGTTGACAAATTTCAAAGCTTAGGTTTTGCCATTTCAGGTTGTCTAACAAACTGTAAGCTAAATGTTGTAAAACTTCTTGGGAAAGGCAAGAATATCAGGTTGATGTGTAACAACTGCAGTATTCATAAAGCAAAAGTAACAGCAGCTGGTAGTATTGGCTGAAGTTAAGTAGATGATATAGTAAGAGCATGTAGCTAAGTGGATAATAGGGATGCCATCCTGAATCTCCAGAGAGATGGTAATCCATAGCAATTGAGATGACTCAGAGGCACAGAAGAAGTGCTTAGATGACTTGGATGTTAATATGTGCAGACAGAAATGGCTGTGCACTTTTCCTGATAGCTCTGAAACTGTTGTATTAAATGTGTTGTATATGTATCTGTTTGTCAGTCTTGGAATACTCTTTGACACATTGTTGGAAATGCAATTCGTGCATTCATACAGAAGAATTTCATGGCATTGTAAATGAGTAGTGGGGGGAGACAGCTGACTTCTTCAGAGGTGAATCTTGACAAGTGGAAGCTATAGAGGTCATCACAGGAAGGAAGATTGTATCCAGGTTTGAAAAGGAAACGTTCTGAAGTAGACCAGATTTTCAGCTGTCTAGCAACTTGTGTAAAAATAAACATTAGTGCCTCCTGACTGATAGGGGGTCTGCTTTCAATGCATTTTTCAATGGCATAAATACACTGCAGTATAAAGTGCCATTGCAGCTCAGGCTGGGATTCTAGGCTTAGTTGTATCTCAGCCTCCTATAGGCATTGGAATGACTCTTTCCTCCAGTGTATACTTGGCTACATATATTGTTTGTTTTCCTCCTTTCTGAAATAACAAAAATCAGCCATGGCTAGAAGTAGAACACCAGCTGGGAGAGGAAAGTGCTTTGAAGTAATATGGAGAATCCTCTGTTCTCAATGTTTGAGGTCAGGAGTGAAAGCTTCTTTGGTGTTGGAGGGTGATTTTGTTCTGTTCTCTCCTTCTTGTTTTCCTTTGTGCTCCCATCCCCAGCACCAGTCATATTGTCAGAGCCTTTTGAGGAAGATTTACTCCTGTGGAATATGGAGGGTAGTTTAAGAGCTGACTACACTTAGATCTAAGTCTCCCTTTCAGAATGTGTCTGGTGTTCTTAAGAAGAAAGTAGTAAAGCAATATTTACCTCTGACAGCTTTATTAAAAGAGATTAAACATTATCTTTTATGTGATTCTTATGAAACTGATGAGCTAGGGAACAACTAGTCCCTCACAAAGACTGTTCCCTGACTTGGTCAGGACTACAGTTGTAGTATAGGCTAGTGTAGTGCTCAGGGCATACTCGAGCTGGGTGGAAGGCCTTCCAAAAGCCTTGGCACCAAGAATAGAACTAAAGACAAGTATACTGGCCTATAAAAGTCCTGGATGTAGTTAAAATAAAATAAAAAGACTAGGGGAAACTTGAATGATGGAGATGTCCTTTGTTTCTCTGCTAAAAAAAAGTTTGTCCTCTTCTGATTTAGCTTGAAGCTTAAGAAATAAGAACCTGAACAGATCATGTTGATAAATATTAAAGTCTTAACTGGAATGAATGATTATCCTATTTGGGGAAATAAGGCAGGCTGCAACCACCAGATCACCTCAGGCAGTAAGGAGTATCTGTCTTTATCACTTACGTACTCACTAAGTGTTCACATAACCAAATCCATAGTGGTTATTTCACAGCAGGTGATCTTTAACTCTTTCACAAATATGAGGAAGAACAGTGTAGATTCAACTCATTCATTTAGGCGAATGCATTTAGAGGTGTTTTCTGCTGCAGATTATGAGTATCAAATCAACACAGTTCAGTCAATGAATTGTAATTAAATAATGCATTCTGATTCCTTTTGCCTGTTTTATACTACTCAGTTCTCTGAGGGTCACAGCTTTTAGCAGTAAGAGTTCATGTAGGTGCACCATGAGAGAAACTAGAGTGGTTGATTAGTTTTCCCTCTCTAAAATAAAGCTTTTGCAATTCTCCATATCGTTCAAGGTCACTGTCATGACCCACTACAAGTTTATTACTGCTGTCCCTATAGTGTGGCATGCATATGTACCTTGTATTTCTGATACGTGGTAGCCAGGTCTAAGGGAGACAGTCTTATGTTGTCACCACAGTGTCCTGGGCTCCCAAGGCGCAGTGTCAACTTTTCATGTGGAAGGTGCCTAGTCTGTAGTGCTGCCTATTAAAACAACAGCACTAATGCTCTTGTAGCTTCCCATATCTATTTGTAAAATGTCTTATCTGACAAAACACTACTATTAAAACTTTATAAAACTCAAAAAAAA
>PPHD01015038.1:0-16339 GCA_002909625.1 Bambusicola thoracicus | reverse complement strand
TAGGGTTGCTCTGTTTATTTGGTTCCTCTTTTGGTCTGTGTGGTTACAAATTCTGCAGAGCAGAGTGGGCAGGGATGCGGGATGCTTTCCCCTGGCTCATGAGTATTTTTGTGTCGGGCAGAGGTTACTTGGAAGGTTGGAGCCCAGCCGCATGCTCTGATTCTCAGTTACTCTCATAGCTGTGGAAGCTGTCAGTGAGATGATCAGTGCCACTGAAGTGTTTGTCAAGTTGTGCTGTGTGAATCCAAGGGAACAGTCGGTCTGAATTTCTCAAGAAATGGTTACTTCTGAGTAGTTTGGGCTCATTTCTCTAATTTTTGCTTTGGTTTTGAGCAACTTAGTCTCCATACCACCACACTACTGGGACAGCCACACTTACAGCAGAGCTTCCTTCTGAAAAAATCTTGATGATTCATACAGTTCAACCCAACCATGACTTTCTGCGGCCATCTGAGCAACTGCTTCATTTGCAGAACAAAATTCAAACCAAAAATAGGAAGTGCACAGCCAGGTTGCTGGTGTTGTAGAGCTGAAGTAATACAACAATAAATTAATCGTGCATTCAGCTTAAATGCTCTCATTTTGTTGACACCAAGGTTTGTGACTTCGCTTATGTTTGGCTATTCATTATTCTTACTCTGCTTTGCAGATCTCATATCTTAAGCTGTAAGTGAAGGTACAGAGCAGGACGAAGTATCAATGGCAAACTTAATTCAACAGCTCCTTTAACAGAAATAGTTTGACAAAGCTCGAAAGAAACACGTTGTGACTGAATCACAGCTTTGATTCTTACGATCAGGCTGCTGATTTTTTCAGCACTTATTAATTTGCGTTTGTGGTTGGCTGTATTTTTATAACTTCTGCCAGGCAAGAGTGCAAGCATCCCACAAGCATTCATTGCAACCCTGCTTTTTGTGGCGACCTTCCCATGCAAATGCTCCACTGTGAAGCCGGTCCCTGACGAACCTGATGAGGATGGGACAGGAAATGAAACTCTGCAAATCTCAAAGTTGACCTGGAGAGCAGCCAGGACATGCTCCTGCGTGCGCTGAGCGCTGGCAGCAAGGCTGCTGCCTTGAATGTAGGTCACCGCTGGCTCATGGAAATTCACTGCTCACAACTCCATGTGAGGAGAACGGTAAAGCAGTGCTTTACAGTAAGGAGGCAAATGGCTAATGCTTTCTGTGCGGTAATTGCACGCTTCCTGTGCTGTAATTACAATGGTACAGAGGGGTAGGCTTCTCATTGCTTTGGCTTGATCTCCAACATTTCCATGCCCTCTGCGTAAGCAAGGCAAATGAGTGTCTGACATCACTAGTGATATTCCTTGAGGGCACATTTCATTGGAAAATGTAGTTTAAATACAAAGTTTCTTGACATAAATGAGGCATCTGTCTTTTGTCCTTTTTAAACAGCTTGTGCTTAAGAGCTTGTTCCAGAGAGAATGTTATTGTCAGAGCGAGGAGCTGCCTCCAAGCTAATCTCCCCATTGCCTGCAGATCCGTGCCCACAAATCTGCCTGCGGTAATTAATGGGGATTTTTCCTTGCTAGTAGAATACGGATGCACTGAAACACATACACACACACAGACACATGTTGTGGAGATCTGACTTCTCTCAGTTCCTGAACTCTACCAAAATCAAATGCAGACCATGCTTACTGTTTAGGTGTAAGCACATAATTGAATATGCTGACTCTTGTACTCAAAGAAGCAAGGAAGAGACCCAGTTTGGTGAAAATAAGTGCTGATAAACCTTTCTTTTGTTTTTATTTCCCTTAATCATCACAATCATCAGGAGAACATCCTCTCTTGTGTCTCATTTAACCCCAGGACATTAATGCTGCATTCTCTGTCACTTCTCCATCCCTTGTTCTGGAGCTCCATCACTGCCACTTAACACCCTGTTCTACTCTTCACTGTTACCACACTGCATTGTCATCCTGCACCTTTAATGTATCGTAACACATACAAGGCACAGTGATTCTACAAGAATGTAGCTGTTTAAAAAGAGGGCCCGAGAAAGTTCACACTAAGAAACCTGCATTGCTCTTTCAGCCTCACAGATGAAGCAACCAAGATCGTTCATACTGGTGATCTGTTCTGGAAAAAAAAAAAAACAGTCTCCTCTTGTTAATGATCTTGTTCCCATCTTCCCATCCTCCACACCATATACGCTGTCCCTGTGTATTCATATTATTATTACAGTCTCTACATGCACTTTCTTCTATAATGCTTACGGTAAAAATCACAGAATTATTTGAGTTGGAAGGGACTCTTACAGATCATTCAGTCCACTGTATCACTAACCATTGCAGTCCTTAGGAATGCACTCTTGACAGATGATGTAGTGTGGATGTGTTATGCATGCCAGCAGAAAGATTAGCTCTTCATTGTGGCTCTGGGCCTGAATCAGAAATTGTCTCATGTCTGCAATAAGAGTAACTTCTAAAAGAGAGCCTCCTAAGCACCAGTGGAAGAGGGGCTGTAAAAGGAGGGGATGTTGCTTGGCAGACAAAAGTAGGACATCAGGCTCCAATCTCACGCTGTTTCAGGCCTGCCTTGATGTCATGATTATTTTATCTTGCTGGGAAATACTGTGGTTATAGAGATGATGCATCTCAGTTCAGCCACTCTGTGCTAAGAGGAGAAACTCATGCAAGTGGGTTTAGCATCCCAAATCTGATACATATTTGATAAAACTTCTACACAGCTGTCAGGATAAAATATATTACAAGCCAATGACCAGTTATGATGGAGTAACTCTAGGATTTAGGGAGAATGTAGGTACCTGAATCCAAAATAACACCACAGACCAGCTTTCCTCTGCTCCTCACCAGTGCTTGGTGCTGACAGGACTCTGCCCATTCTTGTTCACACTATTGAGCTTGTTCCAGAGCCACTAACAGCTGGCCTAGGTTGCAGGCAGGCTGATGGTGCCAAGAGTCATGGGAAAGAGGACGGAATGTGGTAAAGGAAGAAGAATGAGATGGAGGAGAAGAAAGCAAAATTTCAAGATTGAAATTGGTTGGAGGAAACTAAAAACAAAAGGCTGTTTGACAGCAGCAGAATTCCCTGTGCACCACTTGCAGGCATCACGTAAGGCTGGTGGTTGGTACACCAAGCAGAATGGATGGGTGTAAAACCAGAGCCATACCCACTCTTCTGCCTGGTGTGGCCTGGCTTTTCCAGCACCCTGCCCTACTCCTAATGGATCACATTGATGGCCGGGCATGTAGATGACATCCTGTCACACAGCTGTCCCTGTATGCTTTCATCTCTTACCATGGCTGGACATGCCAGACTCATGGCTGACAGAGGAAAGAAGGCATCCGCACACCGTCTGCAGCCCCTCTTATACCGCTCACCATCCCTGAGAGAAGAGCATCTGCAAGGCGCTTACGGGAAGGGCAGGGAGATAGCGGGCACCCAGATGTCATGAATATGCAGATTTATATTTGGAAGCTGTGACAAATAAAAATTATTTTAAGGCCATCACATCAGTCAGGGCCTTTTTATGCATTTGCTGCAATGAGACACAAGTGAATAGAGTCACAAGTGTGTACTGAATGGAAAGGTTAATCAATGGCAGCTTTTTGCAGCTACTTCCTTCTACTGATCTTTGCCAAGACATATTCAGTTTATTGCTCCTTTTTCTTTTTAATATATATTTTTAGCTTTTCATTCTCTTACTTTTTAAAAAAAAAAATCAGAATTATATTGCACTCACTGTTAAATACCTGGAGAAGAAATGGTGAACATGTAACATTTCAAAGCTAATTTGAAAAATGGCTTTTCAGCTTCAGTAATTTCGACTGACTTTTATATATGCATTGTAAAAAGGTGCTGACTGATTCTTTGTTGCAAGCATTGAACATAATCCCTTTAAGAAAAGCACTCAAGCTAGTAGAAAGCAGCAGAGCAGTCCCAGTACATCCAGAAGCTGTATAGGTCTATTGATAAATCTGTGCTGGGGATGTTATCTCATATACGCTGCCCAGCTGGGAAGCATTTGGGAACATTTTATGGACCAAATCAGCATAAAATGGGTGGTTGACTGTGTGTGGACTGCAGTGCAGGATGGAAGCACATAAGCCAACTTTAGACAAGCCCACATCAATTTAAGAGGCCGTTTACCTGGCAACACTCGTTTTGGGGAAACACAGATGTTGTCTGTGCTCTCATTCTCTGGAGCAGCTCACCTCACAGCTGAGGCTCTGACTGCAGCTAAGTTCACAGAAGCCCTGCTGGCAGAAGTTGCAAGAGAAGGATTAAAACCCTGCTGGAGGTGGAATGAGGCTGCCTGCAGGGAACAAGGCTTGTGGGGCTTCCCAGTTCCTCCTGCTGCTGCCAGACAGAGCTGGGTCTGATCCAGCCGGCGATGCTTGATCCTTCAGTACAGAAGCAGAGCTGACCTTGGCTCCACTCTGCCATAAGCAGCACACTTCCCATAAGTCATTAAGCTGTAACTTTCTTCAATCTGTGCCAGGAACCGAATTGCCGTAAAGTACCTCATACTAAATTTCAAAAAGAGGCTGAGATGTACCAGGAAGTCACCATTCTGCCCTGAAATGATTTTACTCTCCCAGACCAAGCGAGTACAGTAAGACTGGTTTTACATCCCACCAAGGTTTGATTTCTCTTTGCTTCCTTTCTAGACCCACACTGCTATTTTTTCATCACAGAAAAAGCCTGCAATAATTTTCTTTTTCCATTTGTTATCCCATTTCCAAATTTAGCTCTCTGACTTTTCGTTTTGTTGAAGTTTCTCTGTTCTGGTGGTGAACTCTTTCTGTTACTAGAGAGTTATAAGGACTATATGAGGTGAAGAAGAGTTCAGCTCCACTGTCTACCTGCACTTTCCTGGTCAGGCTCTGGTTCTCGGCTTCACCTTTTTTTTCATTGAAGCTTTCCCTTCAGACTTAAAATAGATGCTGCTAGCATATCCAAAATACTGTTAGAACTTGGAGGAATTCTGAGCCTCTTCTGACCCAGTGAGGTAAAAATCTTCTTTTGGCCCTGTTCTTGAGGCTGTAGATGTCTGCTTTCAAAACTTCATCTGAAATCGAACTGAGTTTCCATCTTGGCTTCTCATCAATGCTTAGACTACTTCTTTTAGCTTTTTAAAAACAATGATGATATCAAAACCCTTTTGTGGGTGTTCTGCTTTGTCTATGCAAAGCACTTGTCATGATAATTTCATCTTTTTCCCCTTAATTTCTATGGCTTTAGAGGCAGTAGATACCACTGAAGCAGACGTTATCCACATCTGCATTACTCCTGCTGTCCTAAACACTCAAAACAGCTCAGTGGTGATATTAAGCTGGCTGCACTGCAGTAGAGGAGGGTAAGGCCTTCTGCATCTGATCTTAGTCACAAGGCATTACTGTCCATTGCTGTCATGCAGTAGATCTCAGTCTTCCTGGTTAGCTGTGATCCATCCAGAATCTCCAAGATGGAATAAACTGCTGTATCAAAGTACTGAAGGACTTCCTAATTCCACTAAAACCCATAATCCCCCAACACCCTGGCAGAGGCTGGCAATTTTTCTGGAAAAGGTAGGTGGGTTGAGTAGCCCTGGAATATGTTGTTAATTACCCACTCAGTAGATGCTTGCTATCTTCAAGGCAGTTTGGTAATGACTTCTCACAGCACGTAAGCTGGAGAAGGTCAGGATTCCTTCTGATGAAACAAGATTGGCAGTCTGTGGAGAAATGTAGTTTCTCTGAAAATTGAACAATTACTGAAGTAGACCAAATCTAGGAACTTTGATCAGGAAATAATTGTTAGATACAGAAAAGGGTATCTTATCTAAAGATGTTTCTATTTTAGTGATGGAATTCAATTCAAATTTCCTAACAAATCAAAGAAGAGAACGGGCAAGAAGATGGAAATAATGAAAGGAAAGAATGTTGATAAGATCAGAAGAAATGGCCTTAAGTTTCACCAGGGGAGGTTCAAATTGGATATTAGGAAAAATTTATTCTCAGAAAGAATGGTGAGCCATTGGAACAGGCTGCCCTGGGAGGTGGTGGAGTCACCATCCTCTGTGGAATCCAAGAAAAGTGTAAATGTCACATTGAGTGACACAGTTTAGTGGAATGGTGATGATGGATTGATGGTTGGGCTAGATGACCATAGCAGTCTTTCCAGCATTAATGATTCTACGATTCTATGATTCTATAAAGGAAAAGGCAATAATCTGATAAAGCAGCAGAGACCATGTCCTGTTACATATGAAATTATCATGCTGTGAAAATTAAAAGCTTGTTCTGTTCTGCTTAGGAATTCTGTTTCCCATGACAAACAGTGTTGATTTGCTCAAACACAGCTTTTCAGTGGAACAGATATGTTGCTAACCATCACAAGCTGTGCTCAAAAACCTTTCATTCTGCCAAATTCCTCCCTGTTTATTTGGACATCTCCTATTAGCCCCTTAGCAGACACTAGCTAACAAATCTACAGTACAAATGGTGTCACTGGTACTGTGGGATAAAGTACAGTCAATCAAGATGTCTTTCTGCTAATATGATTCAAAACTACTTCCATGGCATATGTGCTCTCTGTCCCCACAGGTATGTTTATTTTGCTCCATTGCTGCATCTCCAGATTTTATCTTATTGCCTGTTGCTGTACTATTTGTTGTGTGGGTGTACTACTACTGAACAAAGCCTAACTGGATTTGCTTTGCAAATGCTGTGAGCTTAAATTGCAGTAACAGCTCTGAAAGTTGAGTCTTAACAATGTTCAGATTCTATATGTTCCTGCCCACACTTACTCTTTCAGATCTGCAGGTCTGTGGATGGGCTTCGGCAGCACTGTAGACGCTTCTTCCTGCTTGTTAGTATAAAGGCCTAAGCAGAGCATTACACATCTATGTAAGTTTCGGAAATTGAATCAAAGGGTCCAAAAGGTATTTGAGCAACATACTGAGTCTGGGTTTGTGCGCCTTTGTATGCATGTGTTACCACCATATTCTTTATCAAAAAGTTCCCTTTTTCTTCTTTCCATCCCTCCCCCACCCCCACCAGCCTCAGCTTGAGGGCACAGTGGTGTCAGCACATTAGAGAAAGGAGAGGGCAACAGCATACTGCAGTCCACTTGCTTTGCTGTGGGAGAGCAGGACATGAGAAGCTTCAGGGGATGACACTAGGTCTGGGGATGGTTCAGAGCTACCTCCCCACCTGCAGCCCTCCTTACTGTCCTTGCTATTCTGCTTTCCCAGTGAGCACGTCTTAGAGCCTTGTTGCGCAGAGAGCAATCAGCAAAGCTCTTTGAAAATTAACATGTCCTTTTCCAACCAGGAACCACGTGGGCGTAGCTCTGGGAATATGGAGATGAGAGTTTCCTTCAGCTAGTGGGGAATTCTGCACCCCATCTTCTTTTTGTTCAGTTCCTATTACAATTTCTTTCAGCACTGCATAAAAGACGCTTAACTCTGGCAGATAGCATGGAGGAACTAAGAATCTTTGTTCCTCATTACAGCATTAGACTTAGCAGTACCCAAGCTGTTATGAAACACTGTAGAGGGCTCACAACAGGAAGTACAACCAGCAAGTCAAATAAAGGCTTTCCTTCCTATTCTAAGATTTCAGAACTTCCTTATCCTCCAGCTCAAAATCCTCTTAGAGCTGTTACATTTCTTTAAGGGATTTTTTTCTTACTTCTGCTTGGGTCACATTAAGGACCCATCATCTGCTCACTCTTACAGCATCCTCAATTTGCATGAAAAACAAGCAGAAGGAAAAGGAAAGATACAGCTTAATCAATTCTCAGAGGAGACCCTGAAGCTTGTGGTCAGAAGTCTGAATACCACATTAGCTATCCATTCCCCTGGTTCCATCCAACCTCCTGCTGCAGCTCTGTGTCTCCTTACTCCAGCCTCATTTCTCTTTCTCTAATTAGACACAGTATCACCATTCTGGATGGCAAATAATCTCACAGCCTATTCAGCATGTTGACTCCTGCACAACTATTTAATCAGAATTTGATTGTGTTTGGAGGCAATCCACCTGTTTAGTGGCCGGACGAATAAAAGCTGCCTGAGAAACTGTGTTCAAAACCCAGAACAGTGATTATTTCCTACTAGGTGCAAAGCCTGGGTCAGCTCCTAGTGATTTTATTTATATGAGCCATCACACTGTGAAAGGAAGGACACGACTAAGCTAGTTAAGCAGGAACCAGTCTACTATGTTTCCTTCCCATATATACCCCATGTCCTCATTTGTGGAGAGTCTCAGAACCTTTTGACCACAGTCAAGATAACACAAGCAGCACAAGTTTAAGCGTGGGATTATCTGAGCTGTTAAAGTTAGGCACATGCTTGAACACTTGCTGCATTAAAGTTCAGAGCAGCTCTGGGAGCTTGGTCTTCTCTGCTCCAATTTGTGGATGCTGAGAAAAGTCTTTGTGAAGATGCAGTTGCTTCTAGGTTTCACACAGATGAATATGTTACAGTCCATAATATTTTTTTTTTTTTTTTTTTGTCAGCCAAGGAGGTGACTATTGTTGGGAACTTCTCACACCGCTCAAAACAGAACAAAAAGCAATGACCCACTGGCTGGCTTTCTTTTCTCTCCTCTAAAGGTGGCTGTCTGCATGGGTGGAGCTGTAAAAGGGGTAATATGTAAATTCCAGGAGAATGGGTGAGAAAGTGGGTTCCCAAGTACATAGTGATCACATGCCACCACTGGTTGCACTAAGAGTGATGGACACAGCTGTAATAGAGCTGTGGGAAGGAGGGACCCTGGCAGTTGAGGCAGCACCAGAGCAGCATGTCCATCTCCACAAACACACCACATACTCAGCACCCTGTTCTAGTAGCATCGCTGTGCATAAGGTGGGTAAAGCATAGCATTTGAGGCGGGCTGAAGCAGATGCCCTTTTCACTTTATGAATAACTGAGCCAATCCTTGAACAGCTGGTAGGTTGCAGGCCACCTCCCCGTCTCCCTTGTGCACTCAGCTTTTGTTTCAGATTCCGAAGCTGCTCCAGCTGGAAGGGCCCTCAGGGTCTCCCTTTGCCAAGCACTCTCTGCAGCTCCTTGATTATGACTTTCAGGACTGGAGCCTGCTGATTGACGCTGGTCATCGGGCTCTTTGTATACAGGATGCAAGGAGGAGGGGATGTAGGGTAAGCTGTGATGCAGCCTCTCAAGGTTACCCGGAGGCTATTATTAGAGCTGAGCTGTTGATCCGAAGGCCCTCTCTTTGTCTCTCTACCTCAGGTGAAGGCTGCAGACAAGCTCGCTCAGGTCTGAAAGGTGACTGACAGCCCCAGTGCTCCACTTGAGAGGGCAATGAGGGAGATACAGCCTCCTTCAGCCTCCATCCCTCACAGGCTAACAGGCAGCAGTGCACGCCTGCTGGGAAGTGCTCAGTAAGGGAAGGTAGGAACAGAAATCTTAAATAGTGTTTTCTCTGACATCCAATAAAATTGTGCCCAAGGTCTGAGGACTAGATGGACAAAATCAAACCCATAACACTGTCAGCATTCCCTCCTTAATTTTCCCCTTGTTGTTTCAGATGTTGCAGAACTTTCCCCTGCCCCCCCCACCCACCCACTAATCTATGAACAGATGTTCATTTTGCAAACAGCTGTTCTGCTTGAAAACGGCACTGCTCTCGTTCCCCTTCCCTGTCCCTAAAGAGAAGAATGCTCTCTGCACACGATGCCATAGAGAGAGGGCTTGGGTGAGCAAACCCTCCTCCTCTTCAGAAACAAACACGCTGGGTTAGTTCACCCCACCCAGGAGGATGATGAGTTATTTACAGCACATGTCATGCAGAGAAAATTAGGCTATTTGGAAGTGTTGAAAGTGGCTATTCAGAGTCTCCAGACACATTTACCACGTTCAGTTCTCTTGTCAGAACATCTTATTAAAATATCACGGCGAAGTGCAGTGGTGCTGTGTGCAGACATTCCTTTTCAAATCCACTCTCAAATTTGATTGCCCAGGATCACTGCTTGTGTCTGCCGTTCTTCCTGGAAGTTAGCAGGAGTCCTCTCTCCCAGCGAATCTGAAGGATTCCTGACATGAAGAGTCCAGCGACTAAACTTAAGTGCAGCACTGAAACACTGAGGTCACTGAGATTCTTAACAGTATTTCTTGTCAATATGCAACTTCTTTGAATGAGCTACAAGAAACAAGGAAAGCAAGATAGCAGATCTATCACACAAGATGGCAGAACTGCCCATTGGAGCTAGATTAAAAAATCACGGATCTTTCTTGGGATAAGTGCTGATCTGCAAAATTTCAGACAAACAGTAATCTCTGTGGATAATTTTTTTTTTTTTTTGCAGGTATAAACATCTGAAATAAGAGAACTTTGAGCAATAACAGCCAGAATTTGCACGTCTGGAAGATGCATGCACATCCACAGAAATTCAGACACTGCCTTCTGCGAGTAACTCCAAAATACTCTTCCATCCACAGCTCTTTTTTTCCCCCCTTTTTGTATTCATGAATATTCTTTAATATTCTCATGAGTTTGTCTGCTTTAGATTCTGATGAAAAAATAATCTTTTCAATCTAGCCTGAAATAGAATGAATTAAGCCCGAGCTGCATTGATATTAGCATGTAAATGACGCTCACGGAGTCGGCGCCATGCCTATTGTAATTGAATGTTACTATACAGCGCAGTATTTTCCAGGGTCAAAAAAAAGTCTGAATTTTTATAGCAAACGACTATTTTCTCAGTATTCTTTCTACAAACCATGTATTGTGCTGTAATGTTAAGCAGATTCATTAAAAATATTTATGGAGGTTTTTTTTCCCTCCCAAATCACTTTTTGCAATGCTTCCATACAAAGGTGTGTTTTAAAGGATAGTCTGCAGTTGCTGATCTCCAGCAATTACTCCTCATAATATCTTTCTGCCGCCTAACCTAGACATATGTAAAGATAGGACACATCTCACCAAGGAACGAGCTATGTTTTCAGGTCTTTTTATTCCCTTTATGTGATCTCATTCTGTCTGGAAACACACTGAACTGGTACTGAACTCCCAAAAGAAGAGGGAGGCAAAGAAATAGCAAACAACGTGGTGACTGAGTTGCTTAACATGTATGCATCTAATGTATGCTGATTTGTAGTTCATTTCGTCAGTCACTAGCTCTTCAAGTTCATGATTTTGTACTCCCAGGGAAAAAAAAAGAGTATCTCTTTTCCAGTCTGTTGATACAGATGATAAAACCTCTTTCTCCAGCCTGTGTCTGAAGTGTAGATGCGCTAAAAAGGGCTCAGTACTCAAGGGATTCTTTTTTTGCTCTGCCTCACTGCATGGATGTTGGCAATTGCCACAGGTGAGCTCATCTTATCGAATAAACTATGCAGGACCAGGCCAGTTCAATTCTTGTGTGATATCCCTCAAGAACACTAGAAAGTGTAAGCCACTGCTTTTTATGGGATTGCCCTCTGTTTGAATGGTTTAAATATTTACAGCACGGAAGCTAGAATGCTGCATCCAGCCTAGCACACTGTGATGCAGCTCAGTCTGGGCAAAACACAGACTGTCAGTCTGCTGCTTCCATGGGAGGCAAAACCCAAGTATCAAAGTGTCTCAAATACTGTACCTTTTCTGGAGAATCAGGCACCCAGAGCTCAGTGTTGTCTGCAGCTGAGTCCACTGTAGCCTATGGTTACAAATAACTGGCAAAATAGGTATAATTCATTCCAACCCACAAGTCACTGCCTTCCTCAAACACCACAGAAGTATTTTTCAGATTGTAATTCAAATATAAGGCTATTCTATGAAAGTCCAGTCAACAGATTTACAGAGAAATCAAGTGTAAGCCGTCATCATCACCCTAGGTACTTCTGCTAGGTTAGCAGCAAATTTATGAAGTGCCAATAGAGATTTCTCCCCTCCATTTGTCTAACAAAAGCTGCATTTTCCCTCCCCCAACAGTCCCTCCTAATCCAACTGGAAAATCTGCTCATGGCCCTAAATTAGGTAATTAGTTTAACTTGAGCAAATCAGCAAAGCGTACCAAAGAAGCAGTCAGCAGTGCCTACCCAAATTCTCAACTCTGTGGCCAACTTCTCATGGTAACAGCAATGGTAGAAATCCCCTCACATGTCTTCCCCAAAATGGTCTTAATTAATCAGGAAGGGCAGGTGGAGTTTCACATCCAGGACTGCCTGTATCGCTTGCCTTATCCTCTAATTTCAATCATACTTCTTCCTCTTTAGTATTCACTCTCAGGCTAAAGTATTTAGACGTAATCCTATTTCTTCCCAACTTTCATTTTGCTAGGCTAGATAAGCCAATATCCAGTAATCTCATCTCATTAGTTGCTTTCTGTTCTCATATCACCTTGGTAGCTTTTCTCCTATTTCAGTTTTCAGTTTAAATTAATCTTTTTTTTTTTTCCCTTATCTTTTAATCTATAAAATGACTCTAATATTCTCCAGATATTCATACTTAACGAACTAGAACTTCCTCTTTTCTGCTGAGAAATACTTTGATTGATACACTATAGAAGCACAGCAATAAAGAGCTAGTAAAAGACTACCCGAGACTACAGAAATGAGTCAGCTCTGTTCCTCTCTGTCCTTCGAGACTGAATTCCAGCTGTATCATATTGGTGGTCTTGATCTTCAGCCATTAGTCCACACTTCATCTTCCCTGCTGCTCCTGACACAGCAACTCTGCATCTTACGAGTCCATGTATGAGCCTTTGCACTTTGTGCCTCTGTAATTCATCATATTCCTGTTGCTCTAATTCACAGGGTCCTCCAGTCCTCACCAAATGACAGTCTTGTCCTCTTCAGCATTACCAACCTTGTGCCACTTCATACTGCGGACAAGTGTCTTAACCTTACATCAAGTTCTTGTGCCAAGTTCAATAATGAGAAAATCGGATAGTGTCGGTTTCCAAACCTGTCCCTGAAGACTAACCTCACTTATCCTGACCGTTCCTTGACACTCTCACCTGGACACTGCTCTGAGTCCTGCATGAAACCGGCTCACCTCATTACATAAATGTTTGCAACTATAACTTCAGCAGTGCTGAAGGCCTGTGAACTTCATATTTACATAGACAATAACTGTTAAGTATAATATTCTAGAGTCTTAAAAAAAAAGTACTAATGAGTGGTAAAAGTACTAATGAAGGCAGTAATAACTAGAGGAAAGTGGATATAGATTTTTTGTTTGTTGTAATTATTTTAAATTAAAAGTCAAAATATTGAAATGAGAACTTACAAGATATAAATAACTTCTGCTTGTTTTCTGGTGAATCCTAAAATAGCTGAAACTGAGCTACCTCTGCTAAATTAAATTATAGTGAGAATAATGAGAGCAATGCATTCTAAAATGCAGCGCTAGGAATAATAAATAATTAAAAAGAAAATCATGTGCTTGAATAACTCCTTGTAAAACGTTGTATAGCAAATATTTATTGACATTTACTGTTTTTGTCTGTATTTCTTACTCTCCGTATAAAACTTGGAAATAAACCAGTTTTGTGAATTGTTAAGTGTGAGAATTTTGAAACAGCTAATCTTCACAGGATATTACAGTCATAAATTACCTTTAAAAAACCTGGGCAGGAGTCTGATATACGAATCAATACATTATTCAGTTATGAGGAACTAGCTCCATAGCTATTATTAATGGGAAAATCCTCAAAGAGCGTTAGTCAGTGAGTTCTTCTGACGTCGCATTATAAATATTCAAAACACAAATTTTCTGAGAAGTATTAGCTGGTATAAAAGACAGTACGATATCTGGATCATGCCAGCCGTGATATGAAAAGGGAAATGTTTTGCATGCAGCACTATTGTGTCTGCGAAAATTGCTGCCAAACTGCCACTGAAAACATCAAGTCATCCTTTTATTCATTTTCTATTTATTTGCTAAAGCACTTGTGAAGGTCTACAATCAACTGCCTCTTCTTCAATTATCTAAAAATACCATCCAGTGAAATTTTCAGATCAATTCATATTAAAACACAAAAACACAGTTTTATGGCTAGAAAGCGATGGATTCATAGATACATATAAAGCCTGGCAATTCTGGATAGAGGATAGAAATACAGAGGTCGCTTCTGTAGGTATCCCTTCAGTTGTTCCTATAGCTGTGGCTCCCTATCTTCCAGAAACACTGCCTCATACTCCTTCCTGGGGGGCTGGGAGGCTCCAAGTGGAGCCCAGCTGAAACTCATGGTCCAAATCAGCGTCCCTCACGCTTCCTCCTGTCAAGGGGTCACAGGTTTCCCAGACACTCTTTACGTTCTTTATTGCTTGAACATTATCCTACTAAAAATAACATTTTGTTGAGCAAAACGACGTCTGTTTCTTGTAACATTTTCTGCTTGCCCATCTTTACATATGTATCCTCTGCTATTGGCATGAGATGACACCAGTGCAGACAAGACTTCAATATGCATATAAGCCAAGGAAAACTTCTGGATCAGAGCTGAAGCTCTACCTTGTCCCTGTTTGATGTAGCTACCATCCATTTCCAGAGTCAGGATGTTGATGTTAACAATACTCCTTGTACTCTAGGATTCTAGCCTGAGTGTGTCCTCCTCACAGAATAAAGCATCTCCTTTCAAGGCGAGCTGGTCTCCACACTCATCTCAGAGGCACTGTCACCACAGCAGGCTCACAAAGCAATAAACCAGCTTCAGCACCTCTTCATGCTTCCCACACTGGGCTGTGGGAGGGCTCCACAGTGGCTGACAGGAGGTAGAGGTGGCTTTTAGCATCCCCTTGGCATGCTCATGTAGAGAGCAGGGCTGGTCTCCACTATTTTGACTGTGAACCACTGAGGTGTATAACTATACTACGGAGCAAGGACTTATACCAACAATCAGGCAAGCACAGTGAAAATGAATGAATGCAAACCATCTCATACCATGCAGTAAAAGCATACACCATTTACTTATTCCACAAAGCAGGAAAGATTTCTGTTCACAGGTAAACATTGTTGAATTTTAGCAACACAGGCAGACACGTGGAAGCATCTCGTGGGTACATACTCTCTCACCTCCCACTGGCCAGCTTCCCGGTAATGACCTGAGGACTCTATGCATCTCTCATTCATGCAGACAGTGATTTGGGATCTGAATCCTATTCCAAATGTCCAATTTGCCTAATTCCAGTTTTATTTATTTGCTAAATCACTGCTCACTGTTACCAGCTTTCTTTGTTTCTGTGTCCCCCAGTGGGTAAGGGGCAAACATCCAGACACTGAGCCCAGGAGCAGGTAGATGCCCCTGGGATAGCCCTGTCCTGAATACCTGAGCACAGAAATGGGAGATAAAGTCCTCTGAAATATTACTGGATGTAAATGTCCAGAACAGCAGCTGAGCCTGAGGTGAGAAGCAGAAGCAGAGGTGGTTCTATTCAAATGTGGGGTGCCCTGGACATGTCACTGTCAGCTGGAGGAGAGAGGCCTGAAGGAGTGTGAGGAGTTGTTGCTGGCTGCAGGCCCTGGGGTGGGCTTGTTGGGCCTGTTTTGTTCCAGGTTCTTTTCTATGGAAGTCCTGAACTTGAGTAGATTTTGATTTTCATATTCAGGGTAACTTAAGAACAATCCACTTATCAGGACACATCTTCGGCACAAGCTACTTTTCAGCACTTTGGTACTATGAGGGTTGTCTCTGCAGACTGCTGGTCTTCTCTAAATCTTAGCTCAGTGGCTGTAAAGAGGAGCTTAGAAGTAAAAACAAAAGAAAAGCTTTGTCGCTTCCTCTAGCTGCTGAAAAGAGCTACTTGCAAGTATGTGCTGTGGGGAACAGTCACTTCCTTACCATGTTTGGCCAGAGAAAGAGATTGTGCTGAACCCGGAAGAGCCGATCATTGTGCAGTTCATGAAAATATTTTAAACATCTTTTGCCTTCCTGCTTCCCCCCTCCCCCCCTTTTTTATTTATTTTTTGTAGTAAGTGAAGATGCATATGTTTACATGCTGTGTTTTTCGAAAACAAAATGCTGAGCCATCCCAGACATGTCTCACCAATTTTATTTCTTTCTTATTCTGCAGTTGAGTCAAAACTGGTTAAAACACAGCGGAAACTTCAACAAATGCACCCAGTGCACGTACTGAGTAAAATGGGGAAAGAACCAAAGCAGCTCATGTGTGCTACCTCAGCGAGGTCATGTTACAGTGGATACAAAACCAATTAGAGCACACAAGAAATTCAGCACTGAGCATGAAAGCAGTAAATGCTGTATGAAGGGCTGCATAAAAAGATGTGGTTTTAGCACTCTCTACATGAAAACGAAATTAGAATGCAGTTGTTTTCAATTTTCAGGCATAGCTCTGCTGGGATGTGTACCATGAGCTTAACATCAGTTTAAAATGCTCTATCTAGGCTGCCACTTAAGGC
>PPHD01015037.1:0-16339 GCA_002909625.1 Bambusicola thoracicus | reverse complement strand
GGAAGGAAGGAAGGAAAAAAAAGGGCATGTTTCACTCCTAAAGGAGGAAGGGAACCAACTCCTTAGGAGGGTCTGCTGTGATAGGACAAGGGGAAATGGTTTCAATAAAAGAGGGGAGATTTTGATTGAACATGAGGAAGAAGTTTTTCACAATACAGTGAAGTGAGGTACACAACATAGGTAGTGAGGCACAGCAACAGGTTGCCCAGAGAGGTGCTGGAAGCCCCATCCTTGGAGACATTCAAGGCCAGGTTGGTCTGGGCTCTGAGCAAACTGATCTTGCTGTAGGTGTCCCTGTTCACTGCAGGGGAATTGAATTAGATGAGCTTTAGGTGTCCTTTCCAACTCAAACAATTCTATGATTCTGTGGTATTCACTGCTTGCAACTTATCTCTATTGACCACATGAAAGTTACAGAGCAGCTTAACATTACTCAGACAGGGTCCTCCAACTGTCTTAAAGAAGAAACAAGTACACTTACAAGATTGTTCTTTCATCTTTATGATATTACAAAACATAATTGCTGAGGGTCCCTTTCCTGTCACAAGTGCTTTTAAGTTGTATTTTTCTGTCCAGATAAAGAAAGCAAAGCTGAGATTTTAGTATGTGAGAGGCCAGATTTCAAGGTTCTCCCCTCTCAGTAGAATAGGTTGTCCTGATTTAGCTGACTGCTGTAAGATGCTGTTGTTGCATTGCAAGCTGCCCTCCAGCTTTTTACTACATCACAGGCCACAGAGTGCTAAAAGCTGAGAAAAGCATTGCTTTCAACTACTTCCCTACTAAATTATATATTTATTGTAAATGCCAATAACTTTTGGGAAACTTGCAAAAATACTGTGTGGTCTTTTGCATCATTTACATGAAGATACAACTATGGGCTGTCATTTTACATCCAAAAACTAAAGAATTCATGTTCCTGTGTATCTATCAGACTTGAGGCAAATGCCATCTAATGACTAACACAGCTTCAGGTACTTCTAATCTACAGGCAAAATAAATCTATTCAGTGGCAATCTTCTTTTTGAGTGAGGAAGAGCCATCCCTAGAGAAGGTGCGCCTGTGTTGTGAACTACTTACTGCAGAGGAGGTGAAAGAAATGAGAAGCCCTAATCCCCTCCACTCAATGGTGAATTTGTATTACAAGCATCACCCTCGTGGCAAACAGCTTCTAACAAGAATCATTACAACTTGCCCCTGGAGGAGGATGAAATAGAGCAAGCCACTGAAGATCAACACAGGGCTCAAGAACTGGCAACAGAAGAAGGATTTTAGATGTCCAATCCCCAGAAAGTATGCATAGGCACAGGGCCCTTCTTGGCACATGGATAATTCCCTGAGTACATGATGTACCTGACCTTTAGGAATCAAGCCTGGCATGACTGATATGAAGAGTACTAAGCTTAGAGCAGAGGTGAAAAGAACAGGAGAGACTTGAAATCTTCCTGGCTACTTTAAGTGTACAGATAGGGAATGAGATAAACAAGGATACAGCAGTACCAAACTGTCACAAGGCAGGAAGAGGAATATGAAAGGGAAATGAAAATACTATAGCAGTGGAAATTGCCACAATCAGTGTATTAGAAAATGCAGTTAAAATTGGGAAGACCTGATGATTACCATCCCAGAATTTAATAACCTAAGTTATAGGTCCACCAGCAGCAAATATTTTATACCACTCTGAGTCTGTGATATAGATTGAAAAGGTCAAATATAGGGTTTTTTGGTTGATGGAAAAGCTGTCTGGGTCCTGTAGTCTGAGTCTGACTGCAATTATAGAAGAGTCTTTGAAACAAATTCTGATGGGAAAATTTAAAGATGTGCTAAATTAAAAAGGAAATGTAAGAGTGCATTATCAAATTATTATCTGTTTTTGCTAACAAATCTGATTTTCTACACAAAGGGAATGCCATAGATCTCATTTATTTGGACTTAAAGCATTTCACAGGGACACATGGGAAATCATTACTAAAACTAGAGAAGATCAGGAGTAGTTAAAATATTGCAAACTATATGAGAAATTGTTCATAGAGTAAAACAAGGATACAAGTAAGGAGGGATGAATCTTGGACCACCCTTACTTCACATTTTCATTAATTACTTCACCATAATAATTAAGGGCATGCTGATAAGATCCACTAATAAAACAGTGCTGAGGAGCATCTCAAAATGGCAATGACTCTAGCACTGGAGGACTGGAGGACTGAGAAAGAAATGTAAACATGTTGAAAACTTACATACTTCTAAATTCAAACTCACAGTTTTAAGGCTGCATATCAAGAGTTTCTGCTAAGATTTTGGTGTTCATCAAATGAAGATGAAAAGAATTGGAAAGAAATATAACAATAGAAATAGTTGATTTCAGGATGACCCACAAGCCACCAATGCGATGCTGTTGTGAGAAATGCAGTAGTAAGCTACCTGAGACAAGGCTCTTCCTCTGGAGTTAAGAAGATAATAGGAGTACTGCTAAAACATCGTTTGAAATACAGCTCTGTCTGAGCATGGCTAAGGAGCTGCAACTCATACTGGAACGTGGGCAGAGAAGGCTGGCTAGGAAGTCAAAAGAAGAATGAGGAACTTCTCTTATGCGGAGAAAGTGAAACAATTGGACTCATTTGATGTAACCTATCTTATGACGTGCTGAGGTGAGTAAAGGTAAGAGAAGAAAGAGAAAACAATGCACAGAAGCACAGACAGGTAGCCCAGCAGGCTGGCGTCTGTAACACAAACGACCTCATCAGGTGGCATGCAGCAACTGGCTGATACATTTGATCTGCTTTGGGTTCCCAGCAGAGTACCAGAGGTTCGTGAGGAAGGAGCAGCTGCTCTCAAAGCAAGGAAGAGGATCGTGGTACTGGAGGGACAGACTGACCAGGTCCACCTGTGCAAACCAGGGCCTCAGCAGCAGTTTCAGGATGAGGTTTCCATTTAGAAATCCACCCTCTCTCCCGTTATTTCCTGTGTTGTCCTATATGCCCAACTGCTACTTGTAAATCCAGTAAGGGTTTTCAAGAAGCTATCAAGATTGGAAATACATGCAATTTTTATTTATGTTTTTAATCCTTAAGAAGGTTTAAAAATGAACAAGTAAAATTTCTGTGTTCCTACATAGGTAAAACCTGACAGATTTCATCCAGAAATAGATGAATATGCTCAACGCATGATAAGAAGGAAGCATGTTGTAGGTTAACCCGAAGAATGGACTGAGAGGAATCAGACCTATCATTAAATCTCATTCATCTAGCACCTTTGCTTTACTATTTGTAATCTGTAAGTTGATTTCCCTAAATGACAGCCGTCAAAAATAAGCCCAAGGAATCACATATCTGTTCACAATACCAAACACTAAAAGCAAATATTTTGCAGTGTGTGGGATTACTGCAGTGGGGTTTGTCTCTGTTAGAATATGTCACACAACTTCAAAACCTTGTAATTACCAAGCGCACAGTCACGCAGTCAATGGTAGTTGAGAATGCCATTCAAAAACCCAGATTACCTACAGACAGACACTGAGATAAAAAGATCTTTATCAGAAGAAAATGTGATGCAGCCAAGGAACACAAATAAAGGAAATCCCAGGCTCAAGAAAACATCCTAGAATACCTCTGGGCTTCTCCCAGACCTAAAACTGCCCTTCAGTAACACCAGTAGCTGCAAATGAAATATTTAACATGAGCCAGCAGTGTGTTTGCAGCCCAGACGGGCTGACACACTGACGGCAAGCCCATCCTGGGCTGCATCAGAAGAGGGATGGCCAGTAGGAAGTGGGCGGTGATCGTCCCTTTCTACTCCTCCCTTGTGAGGCTCCATCTGGAGTACTGTGTCCAGGCCTAGGACCCCAAGCACAAGATCTGTTGGAGCGGATATAAAGGAGGGCCATGAAGGCGAGTAGAGCTGGAGCTTCTCTCCTATGCAGACAGATTGAGGGAGTTGGTCTTGTTTAGCTTGGAGAAGGGAAGTCTCCAGGGAGACCTCATTGTAGCCTTCCAGTATTTAAAGGAAGATTATGAACAGGAAGGAGATTGACTCTTTACATGAGTACATGACAATAGGACAAGGGGGAATGGTTTTAGTTTAAAGGAAAGGAGATTTAGATTAGATGCCAGTGGAAACTTTCTCGCTGGGAGGGTAGTGAGGCACTGGCAAAGGCTGCCAGAGAAGCTGTGGATGCCCCATCTCTAGAGATGTTCCAGGCCAGGTTGATTGGGATCCTGGGCAGCCCAATCTATTATTTGATCTAGCAGTTGGCAACCCCACCCACAGCATGGGGGTTGGAATTAGGTGATGTTTTAGGTCCCTTCCACCACAAGCCATTATAGGGTTGTATGGCTCTAAGATCTCAGCACATTTGGCCCCACTGGATACCCCACTAATGTGCTCCCCACCGCTGCTTTTGCAGCACTATTTTGCAGCTATTTAATGCATAAAAATGCATTAATGCATATTTCTGAATTAAAAAAAAAAATAGTCCACATTCTAGCTGACTGCAGGGAAATTAAGAAACTAATTTTGAATCACTGTGTTTACTAACAGTGGCCCAGTTTACAGAAGTCTTCAGGGAGCTGAACTTTTAATGACAGTTTTAAATACAGTGAAATAGGTTTCAGGAGGAAAAGCAATCGTTGTCCAGAGACTGTGCGGTGTGGGTGGGAGCAAATGGCAGCTCTGTAAAGAACGAAGCAGCTGCTGCCAGTTTGGCATAGTTATGCAGTATTTAGCATATATCACCCCTGAGGATGATTATCTTTCTGTCATGAGCATAAAAGACAGATAACTCATGAGCCAGTTGAATCTCTTTCTCATAAGCGGCAGGGAGGTAATGCACTGATAACTCTTTGGAGGTTAAATATATTTATTCCGTGGGAATAAGCTTTTATTATTATGGTATTTGAAAGGGACAGATTTGGTCTGAAATCCTGCTTTTTCATTTCTGTGTCTGTTTGGGTTAAGCTTTTTATTATGTCTGCATTATGCTCACCACAGTAGAATACAAGAGTAATCCAGGGGAGTCAGTGGAAAGAAACACTGGATAAGCATATACGTTTCTTTATTAGGCTTTGCAGTGCAAGTACACGCACCTGCTTTCATTGCATAGCTATGCAGATGAAAACCTACCCAAAGAGGAGAACAGTAGCAGCACAGACAGTCTTTACAAGCTCTGTCTTTTGTTCCTGGGGTAAAACAGCAACAAGCAAGAAATGGTGAGGTTGAAACCTTATAGTGGTGCAGTTTCCCTTCATTCCTCATGGTTCCTTGTCTGCTTTTCATAGTGTGGATTTCTGAAACAGGTGACACACACAGTTTACAGTATCATGAGACCCCAACCACCCCACACTGAGCAATGCTAACCACACTGCAGAGCTGTTTGTGGGGCCAATGCTCCCTTCAAGACCCAGTAATCTTTAAGACAGTTAATATAAAATTGATCAGGAGATATTTGATTACTTTGAGATTCTCAGAAGACCTAGCCCTAGAAGATTTGTTTTGTGAAATGCGAGCAGCTCTGAGTCAATGCGTCACTTATGAAGCTAGGAAGAGAGGAAATGGACTCAAGATGCAGCATAGGAAGTTCAGGTTGGATATTAAGAAGATTTTCTTCTCCAAAAGAGTGGCGATGCATTGAAACAGGCTGCTCAGGGAGATGGCAGAGTCACCATCACTAGAGGTATTCAAGAACCGTGTGGATGTAGCACCAAGGGACACGGTTAGTGAGCATGGTGGGGGTGGGTTGGCAGTTAGACTAGATGGGCAGGATTAACACGAATCAGATGCTGGAAACTGCATTTCATAGAATCATCACAGAATTGGTCTCTTTAGCATAATTATGCTATTAACTTTAAGCCAAATGCCAAGAGCACCTTCCATATATCATAACACAGCAGCTACAAGCAGCAGTGGGACATTATTCTTTTTATGGGTGATTTATTTCAGGTTTAGCTCCTGGTCTGCAGGGACAGTTCCCTTTTTCCTATAAGGGGTGACCAGGGATTTTAGCCTCCTAAACTGAGCACCTGAGTTAGATGATAAAAGTTAGAAAGAAAGAAGTGGAATTCAGCTGTAATCTTTCTATTCTGAAAAGTATGGCCTTTGTGTTATCTTGTCTATTAACACTGTTCTCTGTTCTTTGTTACCATCTTATTAAACTAAATCTTCATTTTAAAGAATAAGATAGCAATATGCTGCTTCTTCACTTGCTGAACTTTCAAAGTCTTCATGAACTCCGTATGATTTTTAATATAAACAACACATTCAAGAAATTAGCAACTGTTTTGCACAGAAATCACTTGACAGCTGCTTTTGGGTAAGGGGCAGAGAGAGCTACAGAAAGAACTTCTCCTTCATTTGCTCTCTCATACATTATATACAGCAACTTACTAAGAATCAAAAAATTACTTTCCTGTTCAGCTGAAACTGGAAAGAGACCTGCTTAAAATTCTGATAGAGGCCAGTTATTGTAGCTGCTGAACAGCTTTTATCAGCTGCAAGGCTCAGAAAGATCCATCCACATAAAGCACTGCTGTCACTCAAAGAAGTTTTATAATTCACCTTTGAAAGCAATAATTTCCTAAATTGTCTGAAAAGATCAATCTTTTTCTCCTCTCGGAACGTATAAATTCTCTATTACAGCATTTTTTCTTTAATTCCAAGACATTTAATTATATTACTGGAAAGCAGATTGACTGGCGTCATGAAAGGCAGCTAAAACAAAGGCAGCACAGGTACAGCCTGAGGAGAGGCTCTCCAAAAGAGTAGGATCACTGCTCCTGCCTGGGATTCAGGTAGCTTCCTTAAGCAAACGTCTCAAGAGCTCACATTTCTACTAAATTTTTGACAATATGCATTAACAATCACCTGAACAACTTGTCAGGAAATTTCACAACAACAGTAAGACAAGTCATCTGTTTTAGTATCATTCCTGAGTTGTTCCATCCTTTGTAGCTGCTGTAAATGTATTTTCAAATAGTCCACTCCAGCTTTTCACTGGTTTGCCGTGCCCAGCCTAGCACAGTTATGGCTGATAATAGACCACTTCTGTATCTGCAAAATGAGGACAGCAGTCTTTCCTTTCTGCCTTTATCCAAGTTATTTGATGACAATGCAGTCAAAGAAAAGAGCGTTCCTATCTATTGACATGCACTGCAGTTGGGCACTTCTCTCACTTATACTGTGTAGGCTTCTCACTGCCAGTTCATGAAAAGCCCAACACGCAAAGCTTTGTGGTTGTTTTTTGTTTTTTTTTTTTTTTTTTTTTTTTTTTTTGAGAGAGAATTTGTCATGACTTTGAGTAAGATGAAATTAAATAATTTTTCATAAAGCTTCCCAAGTTAGAAAGAGCCAAACCAAACCCGCATGCCCTTCACCAAACTCTGCATTCAGAATCACTAAAAATAGCCTCCAGGAACATGCTGTCAATTATTTTAGGCAGCGTTACCTCCTAATATCAGCCGTGGGACCCACCAGGAGCTCAGCAGGGCTGCTTTGTAACACACTGATGCAGAACAGGTAGTGATGCTTGCAAGGCTCATCAAGGTGCCAGTCAAAGAAAAAGTGTGGATGAGAAGGTTCAGGAGAAAAAAAAATAGCACAGCAATGGGGCAAGGAGCAACAATGAAATAGAGATGTGTACAACAGCTTAAATTTTCCACCTGTCTCAGGTGACAAGAAAATTGAGTAACCTCTAATGCAAGAGAGGCAACCCAGGATATTGATCATGTTAGTGGTGCCACTCTTGGGGACCATCACTAAGCTGACAACCTGATGCAGAAAGGCGTTCTATTTTTCCAAGCAGATGCTTAAAACATATGCTTAACTATATGGTAACTTCCTATGGAGAGGAAATTAGAATCTGCAATTTTTTTTGTTCATTTTCTCCAGAAAATATTTGCCTTGGATGAAATATTTCCAATCTTAAAGTTTTAGTCACTTCAAACATTAAAGCAAACTATTATGAGCTGTCACAGAGCCTCAAGTCTTTCCTCATCTACAACCCAGAGTCACCAGGTAGACCGCATAGCTCTAGCTGCAACAACAAGAGCTCTTCAGCTGCAAGTGCGGATAAGGTAGATGTGGTCTAGCAGTACAGCTTCATCCCTGAAGAAGGGAAATGGAGTTCCCAGGAGTCTAAGTGATAACTCACCACAAAAAGTTCAACCCCAAATGCAGCACTGAGTGTTAGCATGTTAAATGAAATAGTCCTAAACACTGTGTGCAACATTTTGGTATTGGTTTGGCTTTATAAAAAAAAAAGTGTAACTGCACATGAAGTCTAAGACAACAAAACTTCCATAGAACAAAAATTCTAATTAAACTTCTGACGTAATAAAACTTCATTCCTTTGAATACTGAAGACTCAAATGCATACTTTGGTGCTGCCTTAGGTCAGAAAGCTGCCCTCCAAATTGTCAAGTTGTGCATCAGCCCAGTTTCTGAGATATGAAGAGCATAACAAAATCCTATTCTATTCATAGACTTGTAACACCACAGCTTTCCTTCATTTTCTTGCACCACTATCACTGGCTGAATCAACATAACTGATACCAAGGAAAATTTTATACTTATCCTCTGGATTACTATACTTAACCTTTGGATATTTATTTTACTCTTACTCAAACCGTTTTGAAATATCTTGTCACATAAAACTGATCAAGATTTAGGACAGACATTCACAATTCCCAGGGTTTCTAGTGATATTTACAATCTATTCTGTTATGAAAATTGTAAGTGAACCCTTATTTTTGTACTAGTTCCTGCTGTCACCACTGCAAAAGAAGAGATGGACAAATAAATGGAGCCCTGTTTGGAAGATGTGAAAGATTCTAATTTTCACTGAAAAAAAGAACAAACAGTCCAAGAAAATAATGCTAATGAATCACAGAAAAATGGGATTATATGAAGGTAGGATCAGTAATACTTTGCCATTCCCAAAAGATGTTTTCTAGTATTTCCAGAAAGTTCCAGTGTTGAAACCTTCAGAAACTTTTAAGCATCAAGTCACCATCCTGCACATCTTTACAAGAAAGCTTCAGTCATTAAGGATATAGAAATGATGGTTAAATGGTCTAGCACTTCAACTGCAAAAGATGCAGTAGAGATTGGTGTCCCCATACAATTCTAGACAAGCTAATGTTGTTGCTCACCAGTAGCACTCCAGGTATCCAGATACTGAAAAGCAATAGCGAGGAATTTAACACACACACACACACACACTTAACAAATAAAGTCTACAGGCTGTTCATACAAGGAGTATACTGAATTACTGATGCTAAACTATTCTCTACATAAAAATGATTTTTTTTTTTTTAATCAGAACAGTTTCTTTGATTTGGGAGTGAAACAAACAAAACTGAATTAAGGCAGCTTTTATTTAAAATGAGAAAGGCCTTGCATGACTTTAATCTGGTTAAATTAATCTGATTTGCAACAATTAGCCTGGATAAATTTCCCAGAAAAGACAAGCTCAAAACTCATGTTTCACTGAATCAGCAATTGTAGCAGCACGATAAGAGTAGTTGATTTTATATACAGACCATGATGGTAATTCTGCTAAAATTCATTATTACTGCTCACGTACCTGAAGTTAAGATGCAGTTAAGTGCTTATATAAAGCAAAAGTGGAAGAAAAATAAAATGTATTGTAAAAAGGGTGCTCTAAAGGAGCATAAAATAGAACTGCTATCAGACAAATGAAATATCAATATTGCTTTGTAAGAGTTTCAGAGTGAGATGGAGTAGCCCCATTAACACATGAATAGTCTTCTTAACATTGCACTGGTTAAATGGAAACAGTCACACCAGTAAAACTTAATGCATGCACTCTATTTTACAATTGATCCACGTCGACTTCAGTGAGCACTGTCAATTACTCTGTGTGCAAAAGTCCCCTCTCACACTGCAGCTGGATGGTCAGAGCAGCACCTGCTCTTATTGGAGGTTAACTGCTCCCAGGTGCTATGGGTTCCACTCTACATCCTCCAATGGAACTTGGTATGCCTCTCCTTTAAAGAGACTTAGCCTACCTTCAGGAAAACACAGAGTAGGTTACCTTAAACATTTAAATTACCCAGTTCAGTGCAGGTGGTTTTACCTATAGCAGATTAGGACGTATTTCCACAAACTTTTTCTGCTCTGATGCTCTTGCAAAACTCATAGTTCTACAAGTCCAATGGGAGCCAGAGAAGCACACAGTCAGGGCAAAACAAGTGTATGAAAGGAAGAATAGGTTGAGGCTTCTGATTAAGTGGCTAAAGGGCAAAAAGCAGTGAGGTAAGAGTGATACTGGCATTATCTTTTGCTATGTTCTAGTCTAGTGGTGCTCAGATGAAGGAAGGTAACATCCCAGACTTCCTTGAGTTATCATTGCCCTGTGGTAGAGAAGTGAGAACGATGTCATGTCTACCCACCCATTGTATAATAGCCCTTTCCAGCCCAGGTTCTTCTGACTGAATCAAATCACACCACAGTGTGGCTGGAGGGAACAACATCTCTGCATAGAGCAGCTACACATGGGACGGGACAGAAGAGCCCAGCCCAGACAAGCAAACAGAGGCTAGAAATAGACATAACATCTCAGGATTGCACAGGTATTTCTTATGTTGTTTTTTTTTTTTTATTTCCCCAATAGACATCCACACAAACTACCTTATGAAAAAAATTGTTCAGCATAAACCTACATACAAAGGTGCAGTGCAGAACAGCACACGCTTTGGTAAACCTAGACAAACCTTATTCTTCTAATTCCTGGTCTCCTGCAATGAGGGCATGGCTTCTGCCAGCTATGACTCTTTACCATTGGTCTGGTGGAAAAAAAATATCCACCATTTGTCCTACACCTTTCCACCCATAAACACTTCCCTACGGAGTTTTGCTCCTCTGGTATCATATCCAATTTCACTCTTTAGTTTTACATTTTGCATCATTGTCTCCTCTCTCAGAGGTAGTCACGTGTCTTTAATTTGCAGCAAAGTAAGGTGTCTGTAGCATGACAGCAAGAACTAAGCTTTAAAAGCTTCCTTAACAGTTATTAATGCTGGAGTTTTCCAGTACAGAGAGAAGGATCGCTGTGTCTTTGGGCTGAATCCAGCTGTCTAAATACAGGTACCTAGAAAACCAGTTTGCAGTGGTTTTTAGTACTAGGGAACCTGAAGCTGGGCACAGTGCTCCAGATGGAATCACAAATTCCAGGCAGAGGCACTGAGGACTCGTGTTGTGCTTCAGGTCCACCGGGACCCATGGGTCCTTTCCAACAGAGCTGCTCTCCAGCCAGCTGACAGGTCCCCAGCCCTGTTGCAGGACTCTTTGCTCTTTTTGAATGGTACAAGGTTTCTTCTTCCTACAGAAATAATTTCTGCAGCCCATTGAGGAGCTGCTGAATGCTGGACCAGCCACTGACATGCTAACACCTCCCCCAGCTTGATGTCATAAGCCTCCAGTTGTCCCCTTGGTTCCACTACTTGTTTGTCACTAACCTGCACTAGGTATGGACGTATCTGTTCACCTTACAATGTCTGCCCCAAAGCAGAACACTAAGTGATGCTGGAAGCAGAGGAGCACTGGAAAGGCAGCAGTTGAAACAAATGGAAGCACTCACTACCTTGCAATAATTGATGCTGTCCTTTCCTCCAGTACAGAGTTTACTTACCATATCAGTTCCTCTTAAACAAAAGAAATCTCAAGCAGTGGGGAAATGAGAGAGAGCTGAAGGTGCTGAAGAGTCTGCAAAGGGAGAAAAGCCAAACTTCCTGAGAGCTGAGGACAGCAGTTCCAGTATGATTAATACATGCACAGTCTGGAATGTAAGCACTAATGGCATGCAATGAAATTGAGCTGTCTGGGGAAATCAAGCAGGACACAGTTTGCATCATCACAGCCTTCCTCTGGAGTTTCATTTTCCTGTTTACCACTAACAAAATCCATTCCCTGGGTCTCAGCACTTTCCCTTGGTTTTCTCACATCGTTGCTCTGAAGCTCAGGTGAGGCAGATCAGTTTGGAATACATCCCACTTTGGCACACAGCACACGATGGGTGCATTGGGACAGACAGTGAGCAAGAAGCACCTTTCCCTGCATGGCTAAGCCATGCAAACACAGGCTACACTTAGTTCCTGCCCCATCACTACAGTTCAGCTCTTGGAAAGAGAAGGCATTTCAGAAAAAAAGCTCCTTGTGTAGGTGGCATACTCCATTACTAAATTGTCAGTACACCAACCAAAGTGCATTTCTGACACAGGACAACACTTTCAGTACCTAATGGGAGCTATAAGAAAGAAAGGGATGGACTCTCTAGCAGGGTCTGTAGTGACAGGAAAAGGGGAAACTGTTTCAAACTTAAAGAGAGTTTAAGATTTAGAGTGAATATAAGGAAGGAGTATTTATTTATTTTAAACAATAAGGGTTGCAAGGCACTGGAGCAGAGAGGTGGTGGATGCCTTGTCCTTGGAGACATTCAAGGTCAGGCTGGACAGGGCTCTGAGCAACCTGATCTAGCTGTGGGCGTCCCTGTTAATTGTGAGGGAGGTGGACTAGATTGCCCTTAAGCGTCCCTTCCAACTCAAGTGATTCTATGAATATATGATTCTATAATTAAAAATTGCTAGCTGTCTGTTAAGCTGGAGATCAGTTATTCGTATGTAGAGGTGTTAAGATTTTCCACATTTATTTATGAGAGGAAGGCTGCCACTCCAAAGACAAGGCCAAAATAATAATAAAAATAAATTATATTGTCTGATAATTTTTTGGTAATAAGTGGAACAAACCACCGAGCAGAACACTCACTTAAGCCTCTTAGAGCATCATCATTTGCACATAGCTCCAAATTATTTCCTCCATGAGCTAGTTTATCCTTAATAGAATTTGACACTCCTAAATGCTCTGCTGAAACACTATCAAGGTACAGAACTAATAAAGATAATTACCCTTGCAAAGTGGAAAGTACTTCTGAACGGACTCATTGAACCATCAGAGTGCATCTGTTGTTGAACACTTTTAAAAACAGATAAAATTGTTACAAGCTACCAGGAAAAAAAAAAAACGTATGATCTCTTGTAATTAATATCTTCCAAATCATAGTTTAGTCCAGGAGCTGAAAAAGCATAACTAAGTAATAAATATTTACAGAAGTTTAAGTGAGATGGCCCATGAATCTCTCGACGGAATTAAAATAAAAGCACAAAACCAATGCATTTCAGCTTGCTTTCTAAGCAACTTCAACTGAAAGAAAAGCGTGTATCAGCATCCTTCACATTATCCTAGCACACCAGAGAAAACTGCCACAGACGGATTGGCAAGCCATTAGCAATGGCCTCTGGCAATCATAACACAATGAGATGGCTTCACCTGCCCACCAACTCCTGCAGCCCCTGTCAAGGCTGAACTCATCTCCTGCTCCTCCCTGCCTGGCAGGTTGCATTTTTCTTACACCTAATGGCAACCACAAAGTGCATGGGCTGCCCTCACCCTCCCTATATTGTCACTCGTTCCCTACTCGAAGTTGCCACATGAGAAAAGCAAGAGGAGCCAAACAAAGGGCACGTTCAATAAATGTAGTGGTCAAAACATCTTAGGCTGGCATCGGCTGCCTTAACCTCACAGTTAATGGAACTAAAGCATTTTTAATGGCAGCTGACAACTGATCTGCCTTCTCTGTAATTTTTCAAAGAAACCACATTTGTAAAGACAGGTAGATTATTTTAATGGACCAACTAAGATAGATACATAGGACAAGTTTTGAAGTTTCTGATTTTCCTGGTGTCTCACTTAACTGCTGTTTTGACTACAGTCCTGGCTGTCTTGTTTGTCCTTGGTGAATTGCAGCTCATCCATGTTTATGTCTGATTTGCTCCTCAATTAAGGACCGCTTTTAAGTCAACAAGCCAGATCATCTTCCAAACCTGGAAACACACCTGTTTTTTTCCAGTTCTATCTACTAATCCAGAAAAGTAGATTCTTACAAAGTTTGTCTTTCTTCTGTCCTTCAACAGTCATGACTTTTGCTCTACAACAAGAACAGACTTAGATTGCATGTACAATCCAACTTCAGCAAAGAAGGAAAATGACTCTGCAATTATGAATCTGGAACTTGAGAGACATGAAAGTAAGATTCACTTTAAAAAACAAAAGAACTGAAACTAAGACAACCCAAGAAGTGTTGGTAATATTAACCACTTGTGATTTTGACCTTCACTGTTCTATCTTGGTGGCAGAGTTGACTTCACTAGACCCATGAAGGAAAGTTTTCTTTGTTCTGTATATGTAGATGAAGGAAGGCTCTCCTCCAGACACCGAACTCAGGTAAGAACTGTTTGGCTCATTCTATAGTTGTTCAGCTTGCTCAGCCAGCCCAGGAGCAAGGTGACAAATGGAAAGTACATTCCCTCAAGAGATGCAAAAAGGTAATTGCCTACAAACTGTTCAAGTCACTATTGTGTACAATATGGAATCAAATTACTGCCTCATATTTCTTTATTTAAATGGTCCACTCACTCATCTTAATATTGATCATTTTCCTTCTGCAGTAGGAAAAAAAATCCAAGGAGGAGAAGATAATGCAGTCTGCCCCTGCTATACACATATACTGCACATCAATGCTTGGAGCCCTGCATTAACCAGAGCCATTAAGGAGAAGCCTGGAACTGTAGTCAGTCTTGCATAAAGAGTTAGAAATCTGTACTCTCTTTAAAATCAATTTACCACTGTGCTCACCGTAGTCTCTGTAGAGAGATATTAGGCCAGACTCAGAAAAGTCACTGAATCACTGTTTTTTCAACAATGATTTTCAATTATAAACAAAGCAAGGGCTCTATTCTGCATATCCTTACTTGCAGCATGCACCAGTACTCAGAGGGTGAATGGAAGGGATTACAAAATAATGCATGAGGTCCTGATGGCTTTACAGGGTCAGAGACCTGACTTTCAGGTTTCCAGGCTATGACCTTCAGAGATGCAGCATCCTTTCTTCATTAAAGAAAAACAGTTAAACTGGATCAATGTCATTAAAATAAAGTAACAAATGAATCAAAGCACACTGCAGTCTCAAGGGTGTTTGGGAAAGAACCCTTCACACTGTACAGTGGATTTACTTATAAGCATTGCCTACTGGCTTTTCTGAAAACAGAGTAACCACAAGGTCTGCATAGCTGGGGGTAAAAAATCCTGTTCAACAGCCAAGCACCATTTCACATCCATTCCCCTTGTATTGTACTCTCCTTGTGTCCAGGAGGCGTGTGGTCCTTTACAGAGAAGCAGCAACAGTGCTCATCAATGCACAGGGCCTAATTTAAACTCTCCACCACAATAGATGAGAGCAAGGAAGTGTGGGTTTAGTATCTAAGGTAACAACATCAAAACAATCAAAACAATTCTGCAGATAGGCAGGTTTGTGTGTCTGTGAATGAACTACAGGGGATAAACACCCTCCTCATCTGCCTGCCAGGGATACCTGCACAAGAAACAGGCAAGGAATTGTTTGTCATGAAAGGATTTGGGAGAAAAGGGGAGAAGCCTGGCAGATCAGGTGCAGGAGCAGGGACAAAGCCTCCTAAGCCCTTGAGTGAAACATTCATACATTAGGAGATAGGGTCAAAGCATAAACTAACAGCAGGAGAGTGGGCTGCTGAAGTGTTAGGGCAGGGGGAGATTCTAAGGACCAGGGAACATAGCACAAGGAGGTGCAAAACTTCCAAGACCTTATCTCTACCAGATACTATGCTGTCAGCAAAGCTTTGACAGGACAAGACTCTTCCTTTCAGAGGAAAAAAGGCTCTGTGGCATAGGGACACATTCCATAACAGCAGCAGAGGCAACAAGAAGGAGGCAGGTCAGGTGCACTCCTGCACTTTTTAACCCAAACAATGGGATGTATCTTATAAAGGATGACAGGAGTGCTGCCCTTGTCTCTTTGAGTGCTTGCCACAAGCCTAGGAAAGAAGCAGATTAGCACCAAAGGTGCATCTACAGGCATGAAGTTTTGTTCCTTTAAAAGACAAAGGGAGCTGCAGCACAGATTGGACAGCAGCTAGGTTGCAGAAGTTGCACAAATCTGAAGATAATGGTGTAAAACAGTGAGGAATAAGTCCAAAAAACTAAATGGTGGAAGAATAAAAATTCCTTGAAGAAATGAGCTCTTGGACTTGCTGGTAAACACAAACCCATGAACAAGTTAGGAGGAGAAGCTCATACAGGGTGCTCCCCAGCCCTCTAGATGCGACTGGCTGCAGCAAAGGTTGCTCCTTCTGAAGCACATCATTGGCCTCTTCTGAAGAAACTTCCAAGAAGTCGCTCATAAACAAAATATCCCACACAACTAGTGCGTTCAGTCTCACATATTGCAAGGAGTGAAAAAGGA
>PPHD01015036.1:0-16340 GCA_002909625.1 Bambusicola thoracicus | reverse complement strand
TGGTGGAGTCACCGAGCCTGGTGGTGTTCGAAGAACGTTTGGATGTTGTGTTGAGGGACATGGTTTAGCGAGAACCATTGGCGAAGGGCGAATGGTTGGACTGGATGATCCTGTGGGTCTTTTCCAACCTTAGCGATTCTATGATTCTGTGATTCGAGCACTGATTAATTAATTAATTAATTAAAATGGAATGAAAAACCCATGAAATCACCCCACACCTTCCTCTTTACATCACCTTCATCACGTACAAAACCAGATGCTGATATTTTATGACAAACCAGAATGGGTACGGGTTTTTGCGCTGCGCTGTGAAGGGCAGCGAGCTGACTGAGGAGCAGTTCCATCAGTCCCTATCTGGCAGCAGCAGCTTCCATGAGTGGCACAGGAGCCTGGAGCATGAGCCTTGTCAGCCTCAGTAGCATTATCTGCTGCTGCCTCTGAGTCAACAGTCGAGGTAACAACCTTAAAATTACCTTTAAAGAAATCCCTTCTGAGCAAGTCTGTGCAGCCCCCCGAGCTTCCTGCAGTCAGCTTTGAAAATCTTTCCACTCCCGCTTTTCTCTGCTGATCTCAGCAAAATGCTGGCTGCTGAGGCAGGGAAGTGAGCACCCCTGCCTGCTCTGCTGCCTCTTGGCCAGCGTGCACCAAACCCAACAAAACCAGCCTTCTGTGCTCGGTGTCCAGCATTCCCATACATGGGGGCTTGTGCCAGCTGCTTTCCCCTAAGGAGAGGGCATGCACATGTCCATCCAGGAGCACTTCAGAGACAGCACTACTGCCTGCTTCCTCCTCCTTGTGAATAAGTCAGAAAGCTGACAGTTCACACACACACACAAAAGTCCTATGGATCACAGCAGTAAATTTTGTTGAGCTGTTTTATTTGATGTTGTATGTACAAGGAGGTGGTCTGAGTTAAGTATGCCAGTTTATTTTTTAAGATTTAAGTATTGCCTTTTAGTCAAGCAATATGCATAGTTACATAGTGCTACAGATGCATTATTTGCTCAAACTGAGGCTGCAAACTGTTGTTCCAACATCCTCACACGAAATGTGAGCTATCAGTAGAAATGAAAAATTAAACTGTGAAGATCAATGAGCACTCCACATTGATACTACTTGTCATAAGCACTGGGGCTACAAAACATTTGACATGCAAATTACATACAAAAATACTACAGCACAGAGTAATTGGTTTCATCTTTTCCACTTACCTTCGTTTATTGCATGAAAATTCACCCTTCTGTGGAGTAAAGTAGTTATAGGAGGGATGAATTACATCAGTGTAAGACCTAAGCTTCACCATTCTAAGTACACAATGTTGCAGTACTTGAGTCAAAACGGGTATTGTTATTCTAAGATATGCTGCAGCGTCATAGCATAAAATAGACTCTGTTATGTAATTTCATGGTCGATAAATATTCTTGAATTTGAGCGCTTTATTATGTCTGCAACACAAATGTGTATTGATCTCCAGTCATCGTAATTTCTGAAGACTGTCAGAGTACTTCGGTGAACGGCACAAACAGAATTGAACTGTTTTACTTAGGAGCTGTGGTGTCATAATATTTAAAATGAGACAGAAACCGTTCTGATACTTGTTAGATGGCAAACAGTTGGCAGCAGTAATTGTGCTGCCAGGTATTTGTAGGGCCCCCTTCCTTTCAGTATTATGGACCCAGTATCAGGCTGACTGCGTGGTGCTTGTCTTTTGAAGTTTCAGGCAGCTCTTTGAGATGTCAATATAAGAAAATAAGCAACAAACGTGTGGGGTTTTTTTGATTTGCATTCAGTTATTCTAATACTGCAGCGTTGTATTACTAGAATACTTCTTGTGTCAGTGGTCTGAAAGTGAGAGTGTTGGCTGGGAGCACCTCCATATTAACTCTGACAGCAAATCCTTTTGTGGATGTAGGCAAGTCTCCAAATCTCTCCTCCTCTATTTCCATTCTTCAAAGATAGTGATTGTCCATAGGTGCTGTTTTATAGTGTTGTATGCTCTATGTGTCCAAAGCAAGAAGCACAGCAGCAGTGCGTGCCTGCAATAATTAATTAAGGTGTCAGAATGCACTAATCAATTGCTTCTAGGGGTAAATGGACTTAGCAAAGCCATGTGGTCCCCGGAGGATACAAATGGCTGATTTGAGGAAACAGCAGGTTCAGCCCTGAAATGAAGCCCAGTGAAGCCATGTGGCACTGACTGTTCTGACGTTCTCAAAGGGGATGAGCTTGGCTAGGTACCCAGGTCTGTTGTCTACATGGTGCTTGAAACATCACAGTTTAGCTGCCTGGCACGTCCTTTTGTCTTTACTCCTGAAACAAAAGTAGAGCTTCAAAAGAGGAGCAAAAGCAGCATTGTAGAGTGCTATGTGCAAACTGCCAGGCAGCCTATGGCACGCTGTGGGACTTGGGCAGAAGGTCACTATGGCAGCTTGGACATGAGCACATGCCATTTGGAAAGCTCCCATGTCCTGATAATTCTTTGTGTCCCGAAGGCACAACGTCCATCTGTGCAGTGTCCTGTCTCTGGCAGTGGCCCAGGAAGCAAGAGACAGGCTCCTCTAGGCTTCTCTGCAAGATGGACATGCAGTCTGACCCCATATGGCAGCTTCTGTGTCCGTATGGAGGGCTGAGCCCTGAGCGCCACAGCAAGGTTTGGCCTCTTCTTTGCTGTCTGAGTCAGGGTAGGTTCCTTTGCTGGCAATATGGTCTCTGAGACCAGAAGCTGCTGCAAATGTCTGGGCTTTTTGCTCTTTGAGGCTGTTCCTGCAGCTCATAAGTGTCAGATGACATACTGGCAGTGCATGTCTAAATACAGCCCTTTTTTCCAAGGCTGTAACATATGTGGAGCTCCTGGGACAAAATCTTAAGGTATTGAGAAGGGATGAATGTAAGAAGGAGCATGTTGAGGAGTGTGAAAGAAGGGACGAGCTCAGGAGACCGTGCTGAGAGCCGTGGGCTGCACATCTGGTGCAGCACCCTGGGTTTTGCTGCCTTTGGAGCCCAGATGCTAGGCAGAGCTGAGAGCAAAATGACAGCATAGTGTCTGGCAGAGGCTGAGGCCAAATGGCTGAGTCTTCTTCTGCAGGTGTCAGGCATGGCTGACCACCAAGCATATACCTATGTTGTTGTTTATGCATTCCATGTAAATAAATACCTGCAACCCAGGTATGCGATTCTATGATTCTGTGATTCAGTATTGGAAGAGATGCAGTTTATAAACCGGGTAAATCGAGAATCCAGATGAGGTGTGTCCAACTCGCAGCCTATGGGCTGCGTGTGACCCTGGAGAGCTAGTAATGCAGCCCCACAATATCTTCAGCTTTTGACATTATTCTGTATTTGATCTGTGTCTCTGCCAGTTCCAGGAGTTCCTTACACGTTTCGATGCTGATTTTGGGGACGTAATTTACTTGTCTGAAGTAAGTTGGCTAAGTTGGGGTGAAATGCTAAAAAGATTTTATGATCTGCAAAATGAAATCAAGTCATTTATGGAATCAAAAGGAAAATTTACACCAGAACTTGAAGATGAAAGCTGGCTCACAGATTTAGCATTTTTGGTGGATTCGACTGCTTGTTTAAATGAGTTAAACCTGTGTCTTCAAAGTGAAAATCAATTTATCTGTGCCAAGTTTTAAACCACAGCAGTGTTCAAAATGAAACTCAAATCATGACGAGCTCAAGGTCTGGGAAATAATCTTACGCATTTTGATACAGTGGCTAAACACAGTCTTGGGAGCTGCAAAAAATAGGCAGCTGTGCTTTCCAGTTTGGTAAAGGAATTTGAGGATAGGTTTCAATATTTCAAAAAACCCCACATCTTCTTTCTTTTGTATATTTGTGACTCCATTTCATAGAATCATCATAGAATCACAGAATGGCCTGGGTTAAAAAGGACCACAGTGATCATCTGGTTTCAACCCCTTGCTATGTGCAGGGTCACCAACCACCAGACCAGGCTGCCCAGAGCCACATCCAGCCTGGCCTTGAATGCATTGAGGGGGGCATTCAAGGCATTTTCAGTCAACCAAAATACATCACCGTGAACTTTCAAATGGCGTGCATAGAGTTCCAATCAGACATTCAACTCAAAGAAAAGATTGATAATGTCTCTTTACCAGACTTTCGTAAGACCTCTCTTACCAGTGGAAGATATCCCTCGCTTCACAATCACTCCTTATTCACAACACCACTTTTGGCTGCTTGTGAAAAACTCTTTTCAAGGATGAAGCAGAGGAAGAGTGAAATTAGGTCGAAAATCTCTGATGAACACCTTCAGAACTCACTAAGAATTGCGACTACTACCATCAATCCAGATATTGATGCATGGGTTTCACAAAAGCAGAGTCAGAATGCCACTCGCTTTATGTTTTTGTTACCTCCTTTTTTTTTATGGAGGGGATGCTCAGGGGAGTTTTTCCACAACTCAGCCCTGGAGGAGGCAGTGCACTTTGGGACTTGGACCAGCTCCTCTGGCTGCTGCATTTCACACTGCTATTAAGAATCAGCCTCAGCACCAGCAACTGCACAGACGTTGTGGTGCTGCTGCAGGCTTTAGGCACGCTAGGTTCACCAGCAACCTGGGATTTGCTCTTGGTGTCAAAACAGGTTGTAATTAAGACTTCTGTTCATTATGTTAGAAATGATTTTTGGCCGAGTGCCTGTTCCCAAACCTTGTGTATCCGGGCAAAGGAGAGGAAGCGGAACGCAGGAAGCGTCTGGGACACCGTGTCTGTGGTGGCTGAGACAAAGGAAATACATAGGTCTCGCTTTTCAGCTGCCCATGGCTCTGAAGGACTCAGGCGGAGTGTCCTTCTGAGACCGAGGCATTGGCACAGATCTGAGTGAGGGAGCTAAGTTTGCTCTAGGGACCAGCAGCACAGCATGGCATATGAGGTTAGCGTGCTCCTCTTCTGAGCCTACAGCAGGGACAGGATGTTTGGATACGAGTCTCCAAGGCACGCTGCGGATGGCTATGCTCAGATTTCAGTCCCACCAAACACCTCTATCCTTTCCTTTTTCCAGTGTCCAACAAGCACCACTTTATGGACAGCAATTTGCTCTACCAGTGCAGGATGAATTTCCGGCGGCGGCGGCGGCTGATGGAGCTGCTCACCGAGAAGTCTCGCCTGGTGCCAGAAAGCCACGACAGCCCCTTTTGCCTGCGCAAGCAGAACCATGACAACAGAAAACACACCAGTTTTCTGTCAGGTGACTCATCAGCTATGCTGCTCTCTGTAGAGTGACTGCACGAGGTGTTAAACGTCCTCCGGCATCCTTTCTGGGCGAGGGGTTTCACTGATAACCTAAAAACAGTCATGTATCCCTGTTTGCAGGGAGCGTCTCAATTTACCCAATCTTTAGCTCTTGGTGTAGCTTTTGATGTGATATCAATAGCACCTCAGTTGCTGAGCAGTGTCCCTGAACAAACAGAATGCGTTAAAATCCCTGCAAGCCCAAAGTAATTTGCTCTGTACATTCCCTGCTGATTTTGAGAAACGTAAGGGGAAGGAGGCCTGCATAGAAATATCAAGCAGGAACAGAAAGAATAAGTGGGAAGTGGAGTAACTTTTTCCCTACATTGAAATGCCTCCTAGAAGATCCTGCAGTGGGAGCAGTTCAGCCGTCATGTTAGCTATGTGTTACGATATTCATGCAGTAACCCTTCTATGTGTAACATGTGTACCCCTTAAGAAGGTGGAAGCATGGCTTATTGCTGGTGTTTTAAAGAATCCATGGAGTTCTGTTCAGAAACTGACACCGCTTTCCTTTCCCCCTGCATTTTTGCAGTGAGCCCCACCAAGGAGATAAAGATCGTATCGGCGGTGCGGAGGAGCAGCATGAGTAGCTGTGGCAGCAGTGGGTACTTCAGCAGCAGCCCCACGCTCAGCAGTAGTCCCCCGGTGCTCTGCAACCCCAAGTCTGGTAAGCATCAGCGTCAGTTTCTGATGCACAAGTGATGGGTACAGGCATCTGTTTGGGAGAAGGGGATGTGAGGAATGCTCAGCGTCTCATCTAGCTTTATCTTTTCAAGGGTAGATTAAAAATTCACTGCATCATGAGGTAGGGGGGGGGGCTACTAGCATCATCCAGCCTTGCTGAATGCAAGCCAGACATCTGCCTCCTGTAATCTCAGCACCAAGCCCATAATTGTGGCTGGAGCTGCAGTTTATCTCCTAGGAGGACATGCAGCCAGAGAGCCAGCTTCGCCTCTGCACTGCCAAGCCCTGGGCCAACCCAAACCTCCTCCTTGAGACATTCCTTTGCTGTAAGTCATGGAAGTGTTTAACTGTCCAGTGGCCACAGCGCTTGTTATGAAATAACACAGCTCAGAACACAACAGCATCTAGAGCTGGAGGAAGCATTGTTAGTGCCTATCTTGATGCCATTGCAATGCTTTCATTTGTTTAGGTCTTACACAGCTCTGTTTGGGAAGGTAGAAGTAGAGGTAAATCTTGCTTTCTGTTCAAAAGGATTTCCTTCCCCACACAGGAAGGTTAAATGCACCCATTCTTCCACAGCTTGGTTAAAATTGTTTCTTATTGTACATCTGTGGAGGGGAAAACAGACTCCAATAGATATTGTTTCAACCCCTCTATTTCCCTCAGAAGGAGCCCTGAGGTTCAAAGCCCTTTGTGCTCACTGTTATTTTGGATTCAGTATGAATGTCCCCGTTCTACTCTGAGAGGAGGCGAGCATACAACTGGTGGGCAGGAGGTCATTTTGGGGCTTACTGTGTGCTTGGATGTGGGGACACTTCTGTCATTGTGTGAGGCACCTGGGGGTTGGTCCATCCTACAGGAGGTGGGAAGGCAGGGGTGTTGCACAGGCAGAGATATGCAGTGAAGGGCCGGCTGCCGCATCCCTGCCAGAGGTGTGGGGAGCATTGTGCACAGGGGAAGGCTTCAGTGGATGCATATCTGTGTCACCTTCAAAGGAGTGCTGCCATTTAAAGTCACTGCTAACAGTAAGCTGCTGCTGGGCATTCAGTGCCACCTTCTCACGTGTTTGTCCCTCTATTAAAAGTGCCACAGCATTATGTCTTGGCAGAATATCTCTCGGGTATGTTACCTAGAAATGCTGGGACAGTGTTGGTTGTCTGAACCCTTTGGCCCCAGTGCACCATTAATTACATCCTGGAAACATTTCTGGGACAGACAAAGCAGCATTCATGCGCTCTCCATAAACGTGTGCGATATCTGAAGCATGTCAGCTATTTCATTCACTTACGGTTTAATTGTATGTGAAGTGTCAACCCATGAGTAGTGAGAACAGGTTTATTTTAATGCAACTGATCATGCAACACTGGAAGAAAAAGAAGAAGCTGATGTTGCCCTTTCATAAATTATTGTTTTTTTTTAAACACAGTCTGCCTTAGGGTAATTCCTCTTGTAGCACGAGTACAGATCCACGCATCACCTCGCATAGGTTAGCATAAGGCTTGCAGATGTAAAAGTTATGGAGGACTTCTTAATCCTCTGCTGGACTGTAAAATGACTTTTTCACCAACAGTTTCCTGCTACCCAGGACCAGAGCATGTTGCTGAACTGCATGTTAATAAATAGAAAACAAAGGTGTCTTGTCAGATGAGTTCATTGCAGGGAAATCCTCTTATAAAAACAGGTCATGACTTGACCAGTCATGTAGGAAAACAATTATCAAACAAGATTTCAGAGGGTATAATGAAGGGAAGCACGCAAGGGTGTCCTGCGTGGATGGTTTATTTGATGCTGATGTGTTGACTGAGGACAATCATCCAGGCTTTTTAAGTTGAATGGACATGGTCTGTAAATTGTAACTGGCTAAATGACCACTTGCCAAAATCCATGGAAAAGAAAAGAACAACATATTGATTTGTATGCAATAATTCTTCCTACTTCCATGAGCATCATTAAGAAGCTCATAAATGTCTCAGAATACAATCTAGGAGAAATTTTAACTTTGACCCGTGGCTTGAAAAGCAGGCATCATCAAAGTCACTAATTACTATAGGCAAAGCGGTTGTAATTTGGAAGGTGAAGTAGGCAAATGCAGTGAACTATATATATCTTTCCATTGCCTTCCATCTCGTAAAGCATGTACAAACAGATAAGAATGATGTGCAGAATGGTATTGATTTGGTTTGACAGAACTTTATAATTAGTTTATTTAGGGTAAAATCACTGCACAGCGAGGTTGTGCAGAATCACTTGCAGAAAGTCACTGGTAAATCACAGCCAGCTATAGACTAACTGGGCTCTGTCTGGATAGGAGGGCATTGGATGTCTCTGCTTACAATTGTAGAAACCTCTTTGTTGGGATAATTCCTGAACCAACCAGCAGCAGTGCTGCACAACAAAGCCAGCATTCCCTGTCTTCTGCCAGGGAAAATCCCCTCTCATCCCCAAACAGAACAAAACAAAAAGAAGGTGGGTGGAAAAAGTAGAGATTTAAAAGTGTCGAAGGCTTCTTGTGTTGGGAAAAGAAGGAGAGGTTACCCAGCTTTCTTGCATGCAGTATGACCTGTCTGAATTTTCTTGTTACTGAATTCTGGGGTTCCAAACTGACTCAGATGAAATGTGCAGAGACAGCCTGTAAGAAAAGCTGCTTCATGCTGGGAGGTTGGCCACTTGTTTCAACGCTGGGCGCAGGAACAGCCACTTCTAATGCTCGTGGTCGTGTTCAGTGGATGCTGATTGCAGACAACACAGTTTGTTGCCTGAACATCCCTGTTTTCCAAAGAGCTCATCATTAGTGCTTAGAGTTATTCTTCAGACTTTTCCTTGGCTCTTCTACTTCAAGTAAGACTGCAAGAGCTGAAGTGCGTATGGGATGTGGGACAGAAGGACATTATGTTCCAACATTGTGTCTTATTTATTAGGAGAAGCTCTAGATGAATGCTTGTATTGAATATTTATTTATGTATCCCTACAGTATTAAAGAGACCAGTGACTGCCGATGAGCTTTTGATGCCTGGAGCGCCATACGTCAGAAAAACTTTTACAGTATGTCTCTGGTCTTTGTTTCTGTGCATTGTATGCCTAAGGTAATCCAAACAGACATTTTCTGAAGGGATAATTACTGCTTATTTGCACTTGCTAAGGTTTGTTCTTTTAAGTCCCGAAATGTGTTATCAGTACTGCCACACATTTCAGGTCTGATTCTGTACTTGTTTATCCTGTCTTTATGTCATTGCAGTACTGCTGGCTTAAATGGGTTGTGAAACTGCATAAAGACACTAACATTTGTATTATGCAAACTCATCTAAACTTTGTGCTCCTGGTACTACATCCGCTCTAGGTGTGGATTAACTACCCAAAGTGAAGTTTTCTACGCAGATGTATTTTTTCTTAGACTGTGATGGGAAAGAAATTTTGGTTCAGTATTACAGAAAGTCTTTGCAAAAAGACAGTTTTGTATATAGTCAGTCATTGGAAAGCATTGCATTTTTCAGCCTCCTAGTTCAACAAAGGAAAAGTTCATTGAAAGCAAAAAGCATAGTGCCTTTCCCATATTTTATATAAGAGACTGTACACAGTCTGATGAAATATTATCACACAGTGTCCAGTGAAAGGGAGTTGTCCTGAATTTAGATGTATCACAGTGCTGGTAATGCTCACTTCCTTCTTTTCTCTTTCAAGATCGTTGGCGATGCAGTTGGCTGGGGCTTCGTGGTGCGGGGCAGCAAGCCATGCCACATTCAGGCTGTGGACCCCAGCGGGCCGGCAGCTGCAGCTGGCATGAAGGTGCGTGCTCAAAGAAGGATGCTTTATTGTGGTGGTTGGGCTTCTTGGTGAAGGTCTTAGGCTGCCTGTACTTGGACAGCAGGAGGTACTCGTTTCCTGGGCTGAGTGCCTTTCAGATTTAAGTGTTTATAATCATTCAATTTGGTTGCTTTTTGTCCTCTTCCTACTTCATTTTTTCTGTCCTTGAGGTTCTTCATAGAATCACAGAATGGTTTGGATTGGATGGGTCTTCTAAGATCAGCTAGTTCCAACCCCTCTGCTTTGGGCAGGGATAACTTTCGGTAGAACAGGATTTCCCAGTGTCCCATCCAACCTGGCACTGAAAAACTCCAGAGATGGAAAGTCTTCAAGTCACTTTTCCCTATGAAACTCAACTCTTCTTTCCACGTGGCTTTCTTGGTCTTTTTTTCTTTTTTTTTTCTTTTCTTCTTTGCTTTTGTTATTTTTACCTCTTTCTAACCCTGGACAGATTCTAGTCTCCCTGCCCTTTACTGGTTTGCCTGTGTTCGAAGATCGAGCCAGAAATACAAGAAAGAAGGGGACAGACTCTTTAGCAGGGTCTGTGGTGAGAAGACAAGGGGAAATGGTTTCAAACTGAAAGAGATGAGATTTAGGTTGGATATAAGGAAAACATCTTTTACAGTGAGGGTGGTGAAGCACTGGAACAGGTTGCCCAGAGATGTAATGGAAGCCCTGTCCCTGGAGGCATTCAAGGCCAGGCTGGACCAGACTCTGAGCAACCTGATCTAGCTGTGGATGTCCCTGTTCATTGCAGGGGAGTTAAACTAGATGACTTGTAAGTATCCCTTTCAAATCTATGGATTCTATGATTCTATGAAAATAATTGCTACACCTACTTCAGTGTCCAGGCTGCAAATGAGCAGCTTACATCATGTTTTCTTGTATAATAAAACTAAAAACAAAGGTTTCACATGTACTCCATGAGTAGCTCAGTTTCTCATTCATTTTATCCTGCCTTCTAATCCATCTCCTTTTCCCATCTCTCTCACTCATGTACTCCCACGCATTTGGCATATGCTTCCTGATCTGCTCATTGCACAATGCTGGATGCACCATAGCATCCTCTGCAAGCAATATACAATAGGAGTTTCTCCTTTTTGAGTGTTGATTTTTTATGAAACTTGCAAGAATGTTCTGTCTTTGAAGCTTTCACGTCTCTTGAATAAGGGCAGCCAAAACCCTTGGAGGCTGCAGAGCCTGTTGGTACAGGCAGCACCTGACACATTCCGCTGGCAAATGGCTCGATTCGTAAGGGAACTGGATTTCTCAATATGTTTTATAAAATACATAAATTAAACATGCATTTACAATTTTCATATGAAGTAAGATGTAATCTTACTTACAAGTAATCTTGTCTAAAATATACAGGGCTTAAATTTAAAAATGGTAAATGTATTCATGTGTGTGTTCTAGTTTCTGAAATTGGGAGTATTAGTAATTTACATCATCATCTAGGCTCAGAATTTAGGAGCTAGCACTAGATTAGGTCTGTTCTGAAACTTGACTCATAAAAATAACACTGTGGTGCCTCAGGTATAATCTTAGAGATTTTCCTTCTGAGCTTTGCAGCTTAGAGCTGCATTTAGAGCTGAATAGAGTTACTGTACCTTGGAGGTGTTCAAGAAACATTTAGATGTTGTACTAAGGGACGTGGTTTAGCAGGAAAGTAGTGTAGTGGTAGGTGAATGACTGGACTGGATGATCTTGGAGATCTCCTCTAACAATGATTCTGTGATTCTGATAGTGGGCTTTGGGTTTGTTTTTGCTTTTAGTTTTGTGCTGACAGCCCTGTAACTGTGCAGTAGCTGGACATTTGAGTTAAGCCAGGTTTTGCATGTGCATTGCACCTCTGGAATTGGTTTTGATTGACAAACCATGTCCTTGTGTTTTCCATTCCCACTATTTGTGCAATCCCTGGTGGGTTTACAGCAGTTTACCTGATCTATTCACAACATAAGAATGTAGAAGACTGCCCTGTTCTGGTGGAGTAAATGGTATTTTAGAAAGTAAGACTGGAATATATCACCCTGATTTTTCACAAAGGGTAGATCTGATTATTTGCAAAGGTGCAATCTTTGTATAAAACACTTTGTGAGAACAGAATTGTGCGTGGAACATTCTGGCCATGTATTAGAAGGCACCAAAGTTAATGTTGCATTTTTAGAAACGCTGAATGCCTTTAGCCCCAGGTGAACATATGCCAGTTTCCTTTGAAAATAAGGCTGTTTTATGGTGGTTTTTTTTTTCCGAAGTGTTCCAATGGCAATAGGTATGTAAATTATAGTTCAGTATTTTATGGTTTTTTTTTTTTTAAATCTGTGTCTCTTAATCCATCTGTTTATAGCACTCTTCAATCTGGCACATTTAAAGGAGTCATAAGACCATGACAGCTCCTTGAACATAAAACTTCCTCTGGGTGGAAGCTGCAGGTGGGGCACTTTGAAGGCAGGCTGTTGGGCACGGTAACTCCTGGTGGCCTGGAGTTAGGAGGCTTTTGTCTGCCAGCACTGCTCTGAGCGTGGCACCAAAGAAACTCTAACACGGAAAGCTGGCTATGATGAAAGGGCAAGAATTTGAAGAGGAGCCAAGTCTTGGCGTTGCCGTTTGTAGAAAAGTTTTTGGCAGTAGCAGCAGGGCTTTTCCTCCTAAGGAGATGAATCCAGTGTAATCATTTCTGGAAGCGTCTTTGTTTGTAAAGCTTGTGATTTTTTTACTTATCTCTCTTGGATAGCATTATATTCCTGTCTCTGCATTATGCTGGACAAATTGTTCTGAGAGGACTGCTGCCTGCCATCTCATTGTAGCATCTCACTTTGAGCACTTTAAAATCCACTGTAGGTTGTATAAAGCAATAACTGTTCCAGGATTAATCTACCTGAAGGACTCTGTGGTGTCCCGCTTTCAGTCTGGGCTTGGCTGGGATCCCAGCCTGTTCCAGAGCTCTGTGAATGGAGAGTATCAGCAGAAATTTCAATGAGACTGGGTTAGAGCACTTGGCCACAAGCAATGATCTTGAAGTCCCCATCGGGCAGAGTGGCTGGGATGCCTGGGTCTCCATAATCATAGGATCATAAAATCACAGAATGTCCCAAGTTGGAAGGGACTCATAAGGGTCATCAGGTCCAACTCCTGGCTCTATACAGGACCACCCAAAAATAGAATCATAGAATACCCTGAGTTGGAAGGGATCCATAATGCATACATGTGCTGGTGTGGAAGCACTCACCACCACCTCACAGCAGCAGCCTCTTCAAGGGCACTGTTAAGGCAGTTTAACTCTGAGAAAATTACAAGCACAGCCTACTGAAGAGGTGAGAGCAAATATTAGCTCTGTGATGTTAAGCTGTGACATCTCTTCTGGGCCTGTAAAGTGGGACTGTCATTTACAGCTTGAGGTTACAAGTTTGAAGCAGTGCAAATAATTTAATAAATATATTGTCAATTATCTTTATGAAAGTATTTTTAGACCTGATCTGTTGAAGTGCAGTTGCCTGTGGCAGCGGTGGAGGAGTGTAACGGCTGTAAGCGTATTAGTGAGCAGAAGCTGGAGGCGATGCGGGGCTATGAAAAGAATCAGTGTTGCAATGCACACGTCCAAGTTATTTGTAGCTCTGTTTTACTGTCTGCTGTCGTCAACAGACTGAGAAGGGAAGACAGAAACAGCAGGAGTTTGAAGTTCCGAGGTTGCTTTAATGTTCCCGATTGGCTGGCTGCAAAATTCAGGTCTCTGCTAAATATTGCCAGTTGTTGTCAGGAGAACTCTTATTCCCCTTTTCTCACTTTAATTCTTTAAGCTAATCTCTGGTTTTAAGGCTCAAGTATTTTTGAAGAGCTACACAGCTTGACTTCAAACCATCGGGCTGAAGTGGTATGTTACACATTGTTATTTGGCGTGACAGCACTGCAGCAGAGCGCGAGCTGTGCAGCAGCCCGAGCTTGGTGGGAGGCCTAGGAAAAAGGCAAGTTTACTGTTAACTTTGCTGATGGGCTGTTCATCCTTTTGGCTGGAGAAATCACTGACCCATTCTAACCTTCGCCAAACGCTAAAAAATATCCAACTGCTTAGATTGATAGTAAACAAATAATGTTTATAGATGTTACACATAAGGTCTTTGTATCACATGCATTTCCAGTGGCCACTCAATCTTTTTTACCCTACTCTAGTTCTTCCTTTTTGGGGTATATGTATTAGTTGGTCACCAATACTGCATCTGCTTGGGGGGTTTTGGGACACAGCCAGGGTCGTTTCAGTCTGGTTCTGTTCTGCTGCTGATCTTTAAAATCTGGCAGAGTGAGGAGGTCAGCCTTATAAATTTCAGTCTGTGCCATCGTCCTTTACATTCTCAAATGATTATTTCAAGGCTGGGTTCTCAAATGAATTCACTGGCAGGCTAAGAGCCAAATCTCAAGTGCTATTGAGTAACCACTGTTTCATGGAATGTAATTGCTGTCAGGGTCTGTTGGGGCCATCGAGTCCACTGCTCAGATAGACACTGCCTGATTAGTTTTCAGAATCCAGATACTGCCGTGGTCAAAAAATCCATAGGTTGCTCCAAAAGTAATGCCTTCTGTTTATTTCCATGGAAATGACAACAGATACAAAGAGAAAAAGAACACTGTTTGGTAGAGTAAATTCTCAGCTACAAAACTCTATTTTTCAATATAGTCACCACCATTAGTTGTGCATTTTCACCAGCAATGCAGTCTGCATGCTGCAATCGAAGAAGTCTGCACCTGTGGAGGTAACTCACTGTTGCTGTCACCAGTGCTGAAACGCGCCACCCACCTGCATCGCTGTGCTCACGTCCACTGTTTGGTCTCCATAAATGTCCAGCAAACACTGATAAATGTCAATGGGTGCTCTTTTTTTCCACATGGAGGAATTCAGTGAAATCCCTTTGCATCATATACTCTTCCCTGTCACACGCCATTTTGTCAGCTTGCCCTTGTGCTGCCGTGTGACACTACAACAAAATGTAGTGAAGCAGTGGGGGGAAGGTTCAGACTCTATTGCCATATCATCAACATCCACCTCTGATGTTGTGGACCAATACAATAAAATAGGAGGCATTACTTTCAGAGCAGCAATCGTTTTACAGCCCTGCTACAAAAAAGAACGAAAAGTTACACATTATAAGGTGCCAGCTTAGAGATGAGTGAAAAGCATGTGGTATCAGAGGAACTGCCAATGTCTTCTATTCCTGCAACAGCAAGAAATTTGAACTGTGAAATTCTCAGCATGTTGAATGAACTCTGGGCTGTCAGAGAAACACAAAACCTGCTCCATGGTCCTTGCCAGTCTGACCTCAAACTGAAGTGGTGATGGCTTAGCTATTTGACAAGATAACCAGTCTAAAAATTCTAAAAATTGCCACTGTTTATTCTCCCTGGAAAAAAATAGCCCATCTCTGGCTGTGGCCAAATCTCCAGTGTTTTACAGAATAGTGGGAAAAGTGGAAGAGGATGGATATCATGAGTGAGAAAATTCTTTGTAACTCCTGAAGGCAGCCTGGTGGGAGCTTGAAGTTAAAGACTTCTGTAAGGAAGGTACAGTGAACATGCCGCCAACTTAAACGTCTCCATAAAACCTAGGAGAAGAAGAATACCATGGTGTTTGTTGCTGTGGCTCTAAGCCTTTAAGCACCAGAAAGGTGCTTCAGTGCTAATTTCAGGTATCCAAAGGGTACTTCTACTATCTCATGTGACTGAGCTTTAAACGAGAAGAAGTAGTAGATTTGGATAAATATTTATACCGTGCACTAGCATATGGTGTTGTTGAAGCAGATGCAATTCAGTCTAAGAATTCTTATCTTATCCCAACATGTTAGTGGTTGTAGAAAAGCATAAATTACACAAGCTGCCATCTGTTTTCAATTACAGCATGAAAACACTGAGGCAGGTTGGTATTTTCCTTCAGCGGTTTTATCAGCTAGCTGCTGAATTTGATAATTACATTAGAATGCATTCAGAAGGAGTGTATTTAGTAATGTGAACACTCAAAAAAAGTTGCTGACAAACTGCTTTCATAACTTGTCCATAAATAGAGAAGAATCAGAGCTAAATGTGCGTGTGATGAATGCCACTACTCTAGTACTTGAAAATAGATGTGTAAGTTGCAAACGTCTCCCTAAGTGACTGTCTTAATTTTTGATCATACGTAGTTATAAACTATAACAGAAAGGTCTGTTGTCTTCCATGGAAATGTAGAAGCTTTATTTGAGCACCTGTTAAAAACATAGTGGTCAACATTTTGTACGCTTTTCTTCCACCACTCAGTCTTTAGCAAATATCCACTCTAAAAAAATAAAGGAAAATTCAGTAAGACAGCTGTGTTAGTAACGTGATGAATCAACAGAAGTTGGAAGAGATCAAATATTTGTGAATTTGAAAATACTCAACTCTGCCATCAACATGAGAAGTGGGTTAGTGGCATGTTGTCCTTGACAACAGCATGTGTAGCAGTCACCCTACTTTCCTGATCAAGGCATGAGTCGGTGCCTGGGTTTTCTTACTCTGTGCCTTCCTCAGTTTGGTCTGTGTGCACCATGTGCTGAAGCTAAAAGCTGGTGAGCTGAGCTGATGCATCTGTAATTGTCC
>PPHD01015035.1:0-16340 GCA_002909625.1 Bambusicola thoracicus | reverse complement strand
ATCTCATTCTGCTCATCTTACCGAATGCTATCACTTCTTCCATCTGTCATTTGAAGTGTTTGCGTGAGCTCTCTCTCGTCCATTTGAGGCAAAACACACTAGATTAGTTTACAGCCATTAATGGTAGGGCTTACTTTGACTGAAAAGAGTTAGGAATTTCTTAGAAAATCAAAGTGGTTGGCAGGTCAGATCTCCAGAAAAATGGCAGTGAGATGTTGGCACTAGGCTGCAGATCTTTTTAGTCAACCTCCCTGCAAGATATGGAATCCATCTGTAGGAGCCTTTATATGTATAATTATACCATTAAGGAGAGAGCCATTAGACAAGGCAGTCAGAACTGGTACTGAAGAAGTCAAGACTTTGCTTTCTTTTCCACCTCTCCCTCTCTGCTCTTGGATATGTACTTTTGCCCTCACCATTTCTGTGATCCATGAAGAGCACATGCTCTCTAGCCTGTCAAAATGCACTTTCTTCTTCCTCTTTGGCCAAGTTGGTTTCCCACTGCTTCACTGAGAGGAATGAACTCACAATGTTATAGTAATTATTAATATATTAAACAGTACCAAGAAACACTCCCAGGGTCTGAAATAAAATTGTTCACACTGTCCACAGTAAATTGTTATAATGACCCCGATGTGGTTTTGGCCCAGGTTAACTACCTCTCCTCCAACAACTCCCAGATGCAGCTGCAAAATCACCAAACCATTCCCCGCAGGCAGCTTGCATGTGGCCACCAAATGCTAGAAGGTTCCAGAGAGTGACAAATGGGAAGGGAGTTGTATCTTGGCCAGAATATGGTCCAGGCAAATATAATTTACTAGAAAATATATAGTCTGAAATGCCAAAAGTCTGAAGTGCCTGAGAGAGAAATAGGAAGGAAGGAGAGCATATGAGAATAAGAAACAAGTTAAAAAGCTGTTAAGGAGGAAATAAGACCGTTCCTCTCACCAGCCGTAAGCTGTTACACAGGCTCAGCTTGTCTCATATAACTGCATCCTATAGATTTACAATTTTACTCCTCAGCTAATAGTAGTACCAGTTGCTGTTGACCGCAACAGATACTCCAGGCAGCTGCAGAGCTACTATGGAGACGGTTATCTGCATGAAGGGAAAAAGCTGTTTTTCTCTTCTCCATTCCAAGACTGTGACACAGATTGTGTTTACACAAAGCAACCCTCAGGGACACAATAGCCACGCAAACAGTGGTTAAATGTTATGCAAATGATCATGATAACTGCTGAAAGTTTAGAGAAGAAAGAACGCAGAAATGCATCTTATATCTACCAATCTCCTCTGAAGCAGGGAACTGAGAACTTGGCTGGTGTATTTGTCCACAAGATGAAGCCAGATGTTAGCCATTTAAGCATTTGTATTTGTGGTTTCACGAGGAGTTAGATGCATTACGTAGATTTAAGCGAAAAACATAAAACCTGACCCCCCGAAAAAAAAAAAATCAAGAAAAAACAACTGAGAAAGCAAAGAAATTTGCCACAGTAGCTGCCCTTAACCAGGTGCTCCGCCTACTGGACTATATGAGACGCAAATGGCTTAAGTTTCTAGCAGGACAAATTCACAGGTGAGTTGAATCCTATGATCCCTCCAAGAGCCCCAAAGCCATTCTTGCTTCTATTACTTCACTTTGAGAATTAACAGCAAAACAGAAGGGAAACTGCCGTTTGTTAATCGGGTCAAGGCCAAAAAACCCCCTGATTTTTGGAAAACGACTTCTTTCCACTTTTCTTTTAGCCTCTATTACCTCACTGACGAAGTACACGGACTCTTCTCTCTCTTCCCTCAAAAGGATATAATCATCCTGGCTGGTGGTGAAAGGACTTAAACTAGAGGAGTCTTAAGCAAGAGAATTGTAAGATGTATCACCTTAGGTTTACCTTTTGTATAGTAGATGATACAAGAAAAGATCTGCATCACCATTCTGTTATGATAAATTTATATTCATCATTATTCCCAGAGTGAATTTTGATCCCCTTGGCTATAACAATGCTGCTAAGTAAATAACCCTCAGAGCCCAGTTCCTTGCTCTGATCCTATGTGACATCAATTGACGCACATCCCAGTCCTTTGGAGCCGTCTCTGGCAGAACAGATCTGTCTTGGAAATTTAGAAAGATTTGTCTTGTTTGATGCAGAACGAGGTGCAGACTAACAGATGCATAATGGGGTAAAGCTCTTGAACTCTCTTCCTGGCCCGCTTGCGTTTTGTAGTGCAGACACTATCAGAGAAAAAAAATGACGCAGCATCTGGAAAGAAAAGATGGGGCCAGGGATACTTGACAAGACAAGATCTTTCCATGGCGGTTTCTCATTTAATTGCTCAGGAAAACATTTTCCAAAGTTGCATTTGCTTGTCCAGTCTCTCAACATTGTAATTCTGTTTGACATTTAGAATTAACTCAGGACTTCCTCACATGGAACTTGCCTCAAAATGACCTTGGCTTGAACAACTGATTCTAGAGCAGAAGTTTAAAATAAATACGTTTAAATAAGTGACAAACATTTAAGCTAGGATGTTTGCATCAGTTACTCAATAAAACAACAAAACCAGGTTATTTCTAAAGAACAACTATTAGAATTGGTTCCTTCAAAGTACTCCAAGCTGCATGCATACAGTTGATCATTTTACAGATAAAATCTTGCCTAAAGTTGCCCTTTGCTTGATTATTTTATAGAGTAACATGTCTTCAATCATTTTTTGTTACCATTTCCCTTCTCCTTTCTCACTAAAGGTCTGTGGTCACCCAGTGGAAGACTGTTAAAAAAAGAAACAAAAATTAAAAAAAAAAGATACTCAGGCATTACTATGTTATAATCTTTTTATTTTTGGTCCCGTCAAGAACTGTGACATCAACGCATGGAACATTTATGTAATCCCAAAAGGTAACTAGGAGAGAGTAAAAGGCAGAAGTTGATCTGCATCAGTGACACAAAGGTGCTCTAAACCTGTCAAAGCCAGCTGCTACGAATGAAGGTCCATCTGCTTTGCATCAGAGGGATGGTGAGAAACAGCTGGAGGATCTCCATGGATCTGTCCCTAATTATCCATAATGGGATTATTTCCTCTTTATACTCTTATTATACTGTATTAAACTAAGTTGGCATAATTCCTCCTGTCCTGGGTTTTTGTAGTTCTGTATGTATCATTCATTTTCCTATGCAATCACTATCATCATTCTTTTCCCTGTGTTTTCACAGCTCTTTTTCTCCATCTCCTTCTCCCAACCCACCTTTTTCCTAGGTTAGATCTCAATTCTTTCTACTTCTTCACTTATGATTTTATATTGCTCCCCATGTAAGTACTCATTTACTTCTATCTAGTGGAGAAACCTGTGTTTTCTACTGCTTCTGCCTGTTTTTTCCACAGATTTGCAAGTACAATCATCTAAGTCTGGATTACATATTTTCAGGTTAGATGTTACACACAATTTATTCTCTGAAAGAGTGGTCAGGCGCTGGAACGATCTGTCCGGGGAAGTGAGTCATTTTCCCTGGAGGTGTTCAAGAAACGTTCAGATGCTGCACTAAGGGGTGAGGTTTAGTGGGGGGAATATTGGTGGTAGGTGGATGGTTGGACTGGATGATCTTGGAGGTCTTCTCTAATCTTGGTGATTCTGTGATTTTTATATCCGCTGTGGTGAATCTATGGATGTTGTACCTCAGGCTCTGTAGAAATTGGATAAGATCTGAAGAATCAGGGTTTTTTCCCCACACATTAAAAAAAAAAAAAAAAAAAAGTAAGTAAGTAAGCAGAATGTGTCATATTGTTATCTGAAAATGGATTATCCCAAAGAAATGATGATAAGCATGAACAACTATAGCAACTATGGGAAGGAAATTAAAGGGAAGTTAACACAGGACAATGAAAAATAGACAATAAGAAAGGCAAACTTGGGTCTTTCAGATCTGACATGAACCTAAATTTTGCTAGCTCTCATATACCTATGTGTTGCAAAAACTATCCCATGATCCCATGTGAGCTCTCAGTAGTAGTTTCAGATAACAACAGAAGCAGCTGGTCTTTTTGGTGGTCTAGGTGACTCAAAACTACTCTGATGGTAACACAAAAGGAAAGATATTTTATGATACCTGTAAGAGTAGAATCAAGAAGAATGTAGCCTTCTGTGGTCCACTGGTATTTTGCCACTTGACTTCTTGGATAAAGTGAGAATCATAAACACCAGTTCCAGGATCAGGTAAGTGGCATCAGTAGTAAAGGCAGACAGTCCCGGACTTACAGGAGCTACAGAGTTTCCATGTACACCTGTCTTTGTAGGTTTTATGTCCTATTTCATGTTTATGGTATCTTATTGTCTATACAGAATCACTGTTTGAATAGGACTTCTGGCCCATGAGCTGCAGGTCCTCAAATACTGATTTAACTTAAAGTCACCAGATCCTTCTAGATCATATCAATAGTCCTTGATTGTGATTACTTGTTTATAAATAATGTAGTTACTACATTAAAAGGAATCAGATCAGTGTGCAATCACAAGGAATTTAGATTTCACTAAGAAAAAAATTCAACACTATGCCTGAACCAATACCAGTAAATGAAGGATTCCCCTTTTTTTACAGTAAAATTATTCTCCTCCTTCTCAGCACCTGACAACATGTAATCTTGATATCAGCCAAAAGCATAAAATCATCAAAGTACCACTGTTACTCTTTCTTGATGTCAGCTTTTAAGATCTTAGGTTTCTTGACTCTTTTAAAACGTGTCCAATCCACTAATCATATGTTTTTGATGCCCTCTGTTTTAATTTAAAAAATAAAAAATAAAAAATAAAAGAAATTAATGTATATAAGTAACAAAACTATATTATATATTTTATATTCAGCCCAAGACAACTCCTCTTCATTCAGTGCAGCCCAGGCAACCCAAAAGGTTGGACACACGTGCTTTAAAGGATACAGCCAGATCTTTTGCTTAACTTAAGATTATATGCCTTTCTTCAGTGTTAGTAGAGGAAAAATTTTTGCCTCCAAACTTTATGCCAATGCACTGTCAGTGATCTGAAAAAACTCTTTCTTTACATTTCTTTAAGGCCCATTCAGACTGAAATAAGATTAGACTGCCTTAGGGTTTTATGTTCCTGCATATTCAGCTTAATTCATTTTATGCTTAACATCCTTAAGTAATGTTTTAATTACAATTCTTTATCATTTTAATGCCCAAATGAAAGCCATTTTAGTCTACCTGAAAAGTGGGATGGATTTACGCAGAGAGAAGGTGGTGCATAGATAACCAGCATTCTAGGCAACTGTGCAGCTTCTGAAAAATGCTTTAACTCTAGGCCTAAGCTAATAGCTGTATGGACCATCTTCAGATTTTTGTGGATATCTGTTCCTGATCCACAGCCATCCTGATCTTGAATGTTAGCATTACTGCTTTGGGTCTGATTGTACTGCAGTTGACACAGATCATTATGGAGATTGTGTTCCTGCTTATTCCCCTCTCAGATATACAGTTCACACAACAAAAGCAGGGCCAGTAGTTACACAGGGGACAGTAGCCCATCAGTATCACAGTTATCTTAGAGAAGTCAGTATATTGGTATCATGACAACTTTCAGAGCCGTATCTTCACCAGCTCAATCTCTGCTGCCATATGAGAAAACGGATATGTAAATTACTCTGGAGCTAACGCTTCCTATTTATTTCTGTGGAAACTACAACAGATAGATAGAGCATAATAACAACTATTGATGACATAATAACACAATAACATAACAATATCTGATAGAACAAATTCTCAGCTACAAAACACTATTTTGCAATACAGTTGAAAACCATGTGCTATGTATTTTCACCAGTGATGAACAAAAGCCTGCATGCTGGATTTGTGAAAGTCTGAATGGCTGTCCAGATTGTTACTTGTCTTTCACATTGCTGTTGCCACTGTTAAAACACACCATCCATCACATCATTGTGCTCATACCCACTGTTTTGGCTCCATAAACATTCAGCAAGTGTCAACAAATGTCAGTGTGTGCCATTTATTCCTCATGGTGGAATTCAATTACATACCTTCGGTTCATACGGCCTTCCATGCCAGGCACCATATTGTCAGATGCCTCCTCTGCTGCTATCTGTTTCATAGCAACAAAATGTAATGAAATATTGGTGGAAGGTTCAACCTCTACAGCCATGCCCCAACATCCACATCTGATGTTTTGGGCCAACATAATGAAATAGAAGACATTAATTTTGGATCAGCCCTTGTATAACTGAATTAAAAGGATACTAGTACAATAAAAGCTTTACTAATATTTTATGGAGAAGGTTCTACCTTTGTTAGTTATATTGCCAGTAAGAAATCAGAAATTACAGACATCTCCACCAGTTTATCTATAAAGTAATGACTTAATTGTCCTTAAGAATGAGTTATAAATGTTGGTACAAAAACTGGAGCTATGTTCTTAAAATTTTCTTAGGACAAGCATTATGTATATAATTAACAAAAAAATAAAAGTATTATAAACGAAGAAATGAATGGTCCGGGGGATTATGCAATAAAAATGAAATGAATCATCAAATGGACTGAAAATTAATGCATTCAGGGATGAAGAACACGAACTTTTGCCAATGAGTTGGGATATTACTTTAGTAGTCTTGACTCAGCCAACAGTAAAATGAACAAATAAAAGATGTAAATGAAACATCTGTTCCAGAAGAGAAAGGATGTTCAGCATGATGACAAAGCTTCATCTGCAGGACTCTATATAATTCTGATAATCCCCCTTTCAAGAAAGGTGAATTCAGTCTGAAAGATGATGATCCACAAATATGTTAACAATAAGGGACAGTTTCTTTAAGGAGAACTTTGGCTTTTTTGCCTTTGCAAAATGAAGGCTGAAAGGCAACGCATGGCTTTCTGTATTACACAAGACATTTGAACTTGGTGGGGAGAGTAAGAATTATCAATCGTTAAAATCAACGTTGATATCAGAACAACTCATAGAATCGTAGAATCACAGAATCATAGAAAGGTTAGAAAGTACCTCTAAGACCATCTAGTCCAATTGTTCACCTACTACCAATAGTGCCCACTAAAACATGTCTCTAAGTACTACATCTATTCTTTCCTTAAACATCTCCAGGGATGATGACTCCACCATTTCCCTGGGCAGCCCATTCCAATCCAGACCACTCCTTCTGAGAAGAATTTTTTTCCTAACATCCAACCTGAACCTTCCCAGATGCAATTGAGGACTACCTTCTTGTCATATCACTGTTATCTGGGAAAAGAGGCCAACCCCCACCACACTACAACTTCCCTTCAAGTAGTTGTAGAGAGCGATAAGCTTTCCTCTGCTAGATACAGTACTACATTGTTTGGAAATAGTCTGGTGATAGTCTATAGGTTCAGAGCTCTTACCAGTACACTAGTAACATGAACTATTTTTTCCTCCCCTTTTATTTTTCCTTTCCCTCTCTCTTTCCTCTTTATCTTTTTATTTTTCCTTCCACTTCCATTTTCTTTTTTTTTTTCTTTCCCATTTTCCTTCTTCAGTTTTCAATTTTACTTAACATTCTGGGAAAAAAAAAAAAAAAAAAAGTTCCCAAAGCATAGAGGATTTATCATACAGACAATTTATTTTCCATTATTTATTTTCTGAACGATTTCCAAGGTAACCTGGTCACAGCACTTTGCAGCTAGGTCAGTAGTGCAGTTAACCTTGCAGAATTTCCTGTGCTTAGCACCAATCTGGCATTTCCAACCATACATTCCAAAAGATGCTAATCATTTCATCTATAAACTCTACAGATTCAGTGTAACTTCAAACATTTGTTCCAGAAATGAATCAACTGAAATTGAAGAGTTTGCTGCACTGAGGTGGTGGGAATAATGACTGGCACTATACCAAGAATCTTTGTTATTTACTGAACTAACCTAATTTTGCTAAGTGAATCTTAGTAAAATCATCCTTCCTAAATATCTAGGATGTTACAATTAAATTCAGACAGGGTGTTTAGTTACAAGTAGCAATAATATTTTAATATTTATATTATCAAGCATTTCTAATGCCTCTGAGGTGCTCAATAATACATATAACAAAAGTTGGTCCAATTGCTTTATAAAGCTAAGCTGGTCTTTAGCATAACAAAGTCGACATTACACTCATATTTCAAACTATTTATGTTTCATTGTATTTTATTATCTCTAAATAAGGTGAGTTCCTTATAGGGTCATGATCTTTTTCTCATTATTAGTTTATATATTCTTCTGTATATAAAAGAGAAAGTGTATTATTTGATATTCTGTCTTTTTGTTTAAATTTACTGAGGTTGAAATATAACTGATAGTGATTTTCCTCAACTGTGTTATAATGCCCAATACTTCAATAAATGTTTAAGACTCCTTAATAGTTTCTTTATGCAGTATTCATGCCTCAAGAAACATAAATTTTGAATCCAGTAACATCCATGCCACATATGAGATTCCTGCTGATTCAGCTTACTGCATTTAGAATGCCTACAAATATGGACTCTGAGAAAAAAAATGTGAAGAAAAAAAAAGATTTATTTTTCTTGTTTCAGAGAATCATCAGCTCTTCTCTATTATCGTTTTATTCCTCCTTTATGTAAGGGAATATGTGTGGTGGAAACCTGTCTTTGCACACTTCATCACCCCAAATATGCAACTCATCTTTTCCCACTATGTTTGCCAAAGTGATTTAATAGGCATTTGACAATTGGAAGAGGAAGCTTTTCTGGTTGAAAACTAAGCCAGGCACTGATCAGGTAGCTATCAAGCTGATATGAAATCACACAGTTGCTGGCATAGAAGAGTGACAGTATGTGGCCAGTGTTAAGGGAAAATCAGTTTTTTTGTCAGTGTTGCAGTGTGAATCTCTACTGACCTAGGTTGATTGTAAAATGGCATCCTATCTGAGCTAGTTATTGAGTAAAGAAGAGGATGATTACCCCATATGTTGCACAAACTGGTTTTTGTACTAAGAATGATATAGAAAATGAGCAGCAAGCAGATGAGACCTAACTCATCAAGGCAGTTGTAGGGTACGTACTTAAGGCGTATCCTGAGACACAAGGATGAACTGTGTGCTCAGCTGCCCTAGCACACCCAAGGTATATATACTTGAAGAAGCTCACAAGATACATCTAGAATAGACATACAGAATGTGAGGTAACTGCTGAGGTGTGGAAATTGAGAATCTTCAATTTGTAACAGTCATAGGGGTTGAATGCTCTTCTGGATCTAGGTTTTGCCATATAATAAAATTATGTACTAGAGTTTTTGTCTGTTTTTAAGGGTTTGGAGTGTTTTTCTGTGTTTTGTTTGTTTGTTTGTTTTGCATTCAATTTTGAGTGATTTTCATTTTAGAGGTAGAATTCACCATGCAGATACCCTTCACTCAGCATTTCACCAGAGGTTGTCTGCATGCTTCCATCTCACATCTGTTCAGAAATGTCTTTTAGAGGAACACCAGAGAAACGGATATCTGTTCATTTTTTTTACTTTAGTTACTTTTTGGCAAATTTCTTCCTAACTTCCTTGGGAAAGGCAATATCCTCACACATTAATTCCCTGTTCACAAAAAGCACTTTAATAAACTACGTTGCCCAGTGACTTAATGGCTTACTTGGCAGAGTGGACTTAACAAGACCTACAAATGACAAATTTATTTTTAAAAAGCAATTGGGTCAGGATGTATAGGTAACCAATTACATGGAGAGGGACATTCTGTTAAGAGCTTAAGTCTCTTTCCGATGCATAAGCTACATGACTCTTCCAGCTGCCAGAAGTTCCAGTTGTCACCAGTGGACAGAGAGATGTGTCTCAAATCCCAGTTCTGCTGTCACTTATATTCATTTTACATAGTATAATTTTTCTGGATACTGTGTTAAAGGCAGGATGACTGAGGACAGAATCAATTAAAAAACCCAGCTTTTATGGAAGCTACAAGAATTACTGTGAAAATTCTGTATTGCTTATAAATAAATTAGTAATTCCCAACACATAAAGGCTTGCAGGCCTTTTTTCTCTTTTTTTTTACTTTTTTTTTTTCTTCAGAAGGAAGTAAGAAGAGGTTGTAAAGCCATTAGTTTACTGTCCAGTGTACCCCTTCACAATTCAGTGGTCATTAATTTTGGAGAAACAACTAAATACTTGTTACCCCTTACATGAAGCTGAAATGAAATTTCTACGCACACAATTCATCACATAAAAGCATCCATCCCAAGGAATGTCTATCAAATCATAACATTCCTTATTTTACAACTGAGCTAAAATGTAAAGAGATCACGCATGGGAATTATGTGCTTCTAGTTTAGGAACATGAATAAAAGGAACATCTAAGTCAGAAGTCCAGAGCAGTAAAATCAGTTCAAGTCAATTAGCAGAAGCAGAGTGCAATTCAGTTAACCTATTTTGAGAAGTGTTAAGAGAAATTAAACCTAATGTTAAGAGCTAAAGACATAAATAGAGTGAGTTCAGAACTTGAGTTCTTTGTTCTCCACTGAGAAAATCAGATTGTCTCTCATGCTGTCCCATGTTGTATTCGGGATAGATGCCAAGTGTGATGGAGGTAGTCTAACAGTATACATAATCATAGCTAACCCAGGTTAACCACCTTATTTTTATACCTACACGTGTAGGTACAATGAAAAGACTAAACACTTTTTTCACTCTTTTCATATTTTGGAGAGTTTATTTCAATGAAAACTGAAGTTAAATAGTAGTCCCCACAGCATTTTTGCCTTTTCAGAAGGCATTAAAGTTGCCCCTGCTTTCAAGAGGAGTAAGCAACCATTTCAAGGCAATCTGCCAATGTCAAATAAAAGCTAGTGTAAATGAATCTAATGAAGCTTCTGACAGACTGAAAAATCTTAGTATTCTATATTTTCACAAGACAAAATGTAACTAAAAGCTCTGCAAATGTCACAAAAAAACTGTTGAAAGAGTTTTCACAGAAGTATTTTGCCTTCAAAAAGGATAGAAAACTTTATTAAGAAATAAAAATTGGAATATTATTGTAATTTACTCAGCCATTTTTGGCAGCTGAATCATGAGAACAGAACTTCAGACAGATGTTCAGCAGGGGTTTCCAGCTGCTAGCAGAAATGATGTCAGAGCGTTGCACAATTCCCAATGTTTGTAAATGATTGGAATAAACAGTCACATCTTTAGGTCAGTTATTAGTATCCAAATTCCTTTCAAAGCTTCTGTGTTATGAACTGAACAGCACTGTATACCTTTTGGCTTATCTCGGTGATCTTACAAGCATGTGGATTTTGGACATCTGTTTTATTTAGAACCATCTAACAGTGTGCATAATGGGAGACTGCACAGGTAGAAAATTAACCCATTAATTACTTTTACCTGTACTTGATATATCAAAATGATCTTCTTAAGCTGTGACCTTGAAGTACTTGCATCAGTCAAAGCCTAGGCTGCAGCATCAGACTTATAAAGCTCTTTCTGGGTGAAGCTTCACAGTTCAGAAGTTTGTTCATGCTTTCCCAAGTGCACAACAGGTGAGCCATTTAATTCTGTCATGTTCTCCCATAGCCTCTGCCCTCTCGAGATATAACTCCAGAAAGTCTATGAGGAGCATCCCTTATACTTTTTCCATAATCCCTCCAAGTTTGCTCTATTTCTGTGCAGTCCTAGGAAATACTATTAGAAATGAAAATGTGAGAATTAGATTACATCTCACTTTGAATCTCTTATGGACCTTTTGCCTTATAATATTATGAAGGAAATATGTAGACTGAAACGAGTAGTCAATAGTGCATGCACTGGTTGAGATAATCCCTACTTTTGATACGGTAAAAGTGGTAAACCCCTCTCTAAACAGGTGGTTTTCTCACACTGCTGTGAATCTGAGAATAAGGAATGAGAAGAAAATATTCATCACCTCAGCCAGAATATTGAGGAAGGAACTCATGTATTTCAGATTATTTGAAAGTCAGTTGGAAGTTGCTGACTCTACAGGCAGAGTACTTAGCTCTCTTAAGAAATGCAAAGAGGTTTTTGTTTACTGAGCCTCCCTACTCTTCGCACTTGGAAACTTACAGAACAAAAGGGCATTGTGAAGGCAAAGATCAGGAGGTTGTATTCATTCATGCACTTTTTCCTTTTGTAACTCAGACACCAGTCTTCATGTAGACTTTATGTATGAGAAAGATTAATTTCATAATGGGTTTTAAATATATCTGCAGTGAACTATAAAACAGAACAGATTACTGTCAGAGAAACGACAAGACATCATTTGTTCAGGCTGGTAACATATGGCAAAAACAAAGGAACAGGAAAAAGGGACAAAGTGGAAAAAGTCTATCCAAGCAGATAAAGTCACAAATTCATATTAAAAGGGTTAATATGTGTATCTGTTTATATATTATAGCAATCATTAAGCTTGACCATGTTTTCAATGAAAGATAAAACATGAAGTGTATGTTTATATTCATTCACTCCACTACATAAATTATATCTTCTTAACAATTAATGTTCACTATTCAAAGCCTAGACCAGAACTCGAATGCTTATCTGTTCTGTAAAAGCTTGACTGAATAGCACTTTGACATATTCTTCAAATATGATATAAATTCCTAAGAAGCATGGAGGACTTTCCAATGTATAGTTCACAATAATCTCAAGGATTTTTTCTGCCTGCCATGTCTGAGAGCAGTTTAAAATGGACTGTTCCTGTTAGATGTTTATCTGTACCATACCCATGAGCTGAATTCACTGCAACAAAAGAAAAATGATAACCTATCATCATTCTTCCAGGTCACGATACTGGGGCAGAGACCTCTCCTGTGACTTCTGTGCTCAGATCAACTTACTGAATCAATCATTCTTTGAAGACAATGAAGGAGCTTTCTCTGAGGAAGAAGCCACAAACCTCAAACAAGTTGCTCATGGGTGGACCCTGGGAAACAGGTTATGAAGTTATATTTATATCTACCTACATTTCAACTCTAGTTTCTGTTGACAAGTCTAAAAAGGTTTACAATACATATTGATAAGTATGGGTCAAATGTTAAATGTTGCTAAAACTGAAGACTGCTAATATCCTTGATAAGGATTTCAAGCTATTTTAGGAGTAGTCAGAAGTTTTTGGAAAAGTAGGCAAATGTTGTAAGTCTCTGGAATTTAATGCAAGCAACAAGAAGTGGGGCAGATCACCTGATGTAATGCAGAGAAGCCCTAAAAATAAAGTAGGGCAGCCTTTGGTTACTAAAGTAAAGAGAAGCTCTCAGATCATGGCTTCTGCAAGGCCTGCAACAGGCCTTTTACTTCTGTTATTACGCTAATCCCTTTTTCCTGCTTCTTACTTTACCTATGATAGGCTATGAAATCTTGTTCTTTAATCATTGTTTCCAATGTGCTAAAAAAAACCCATACAATTAAGGGATATAAATAGCTCCAAAATTTGTGTCATAAATATTTGGTCTGATATTTCCTGATTTGCCTAAATAACATTAACAAGCGTATTCCTATAAAAGGACTCTGGGTACAAGTATTTATGTTAGAGATGAGCTAATACCCTTCTCAATCCTCGTGGAAAGAAGTTCACTGAATGCCAAATATTTCAGACTTCCTTTGAATTTATATTCCTACACTATGTTATAGTTAAGCTTTTCACTGCACGTAATATATTGCCTTGAGAATATGTTAATTGGTCCTCTACCTAAGAAAGTATCGGTGTGCTTCAAATACTCTGAATACAACAATTTAATTGCAGGTAAAAAAGAAAGAACATTTTAGACAATACCCCCAGGCTTAGAAGTTCATCAGTTGGGATTTCTGCCTCTTCACCATTAACAAATGTGTTATCAGGCCATCACTTAGGCATGGGTTCTTGCTGATGTTTGGCACCTGAGAATTTTGAGTTCCTGTAGTGGAAATGAAAAGACATATCTAAAGAAAAGGTTAAGTACCAGATTTCACAGCTGAATGCACAGTTACAAGTGCTTCTTTTACCCAGAAATAGGTTAGCATCTTGGGCTGAGATTCACAATAAACTTCGTTCTAAATTAACCAGTTGAAACCAGAATATTTGTATCATCTCTGTCTTCCAGATAGAAAGTCATGCCTCGGTTTGTATCAACATGAACCTGGGTTTTACATTTTGAAACACTTTACTGTGCTTAGATTCTGTATTCTTCCATTTAACTTGAGAGACTTTGCCCACTGAAAGAATGGCAAACATTCATATGAAACTACAGTGCCTGAGGTATTCACCATGAATGTGCATTTCCCCTCACCTATATTAGAGAGGAAATAACTCATACCTGATTTTGTTTTTTCTTTCAAAATGATATGGAGTAAGAACAAGGCTACAGAATTTGAATGTAGACTTCTTTGTCCTTTACAAATAGAGCGACTGAGAAACCAAGAATACCAGATTCTTGGGTCTATGAGGAAAGCAAGCAAGGTGTATCATGAGTATCAGACATTACCAGAATTAAGGTTAGCTTTATCTAACTTAAGGAATCCATGGTATAGATATCCACAGCAGAGATTCTCTAAATGCAGTGAGAGAAATTCACAGGTGTGATTTACCTGTCCTATTTTAGGCTGGATATTTTAGATATCTCCATTTGATCTCATGAATCCCACCCATGTTGTTCTTGTTCTCTGACATAGCCAAAGATGCAGGAAAGACACCAAAATAAGGTCTCTAAAGATGTGATGCTTTTGAAAGAATCATACCAATACATTGTGTAAGCTGATAATTCAACTCTCAATACTTTTAGAGGAATTGCCTTATCATTAAAGTTTCATTAGTTCTCCATATGCAGCACATATAGAGAGTGAACAGATATTAAATGCAGTCACTGAAAAGATGGTGAAACATAATCTGGTAAAAAAACATGGGTGTAGGCATGATAACGTCAATGTAATAAACATCTTGTAGGATAAAATGTTTGTAAAAACTTCTGATCATAGTTCACCTCTGATAAATACACCTTTACTGAAACAGATGCAGCTATGGCAATCTTTCCATGTATGAGTTTGTGGTAGAAGTTGCAGGTCCAGAAGAATACCTGCAGGTAGCATAAATTAGACAGTTTTGAATTTTTCAGATACAGCAGAAGAATTCTGATATTTGTTGAAACCATGAAATAAATGTATATATGCACACTGGCAAGATCATTTGGATACTTGCCTTTCTCTGGGTAATAAAACTTGAAGAAATGCTCAGAGAAAAAGAACGCTATAAAGAGCTTGTTGTCTGTATCAGTGTCAAGATTAAAAATGATGTTTTAGTTACATATATAATGATAGTTATAAAACAGTGCTGTGTTAACTATATGGAACACTCAACATTTTTACCCATGGAAAATACACTGACTGAAAATTAAATGTTTCAGAGAATTTGACTGACTGAATGAATATATTTTTTTTTTATAGTAAAACTTTATAGTAACAGAATTATTTCATGTGAGTAAACCTGTAAGAAAGGATTCCCCACAGAAATGACACAATTCAAAATCCTTTCATTCTCCTAGTATCAGTAAAGCTCTGATTCCAAAAGGAAAACAGAGGAAGAATGAACCTGCTCGGGGAGGTTTTGTAGTTGTGACAGAATCTCCAGGAAACCTCCAAGGGACTTTGCTTTTCTTTTTAACTTTACTTTTCAGACATTTAGATAATTGAGCTAAAGCACAAAACTCCAGTGTAGATATTTACTTTAGATCAATTATTATGTTGTTTTCCATTGTAAAATTATATCCATATTTGTTCTTTGCTAATTCTGTATTATTTTTGACATTTTTTTACCTGGGATAAGCCATGACATGCAGAGGCAAGTGTCTTCTATAACCAGGAAAAAGAGTAGCTTCCTTTTGAAAAGAACCTGTGGAAACACATGTAAGAAAGCTATTGTCTTGCCTATAATAACAGCCTTCCAAAAAAGTGATGACTGGCTGCTGATGATTTAGTCACTATTTATCTGTGATAATAGCTCAAGTTCTTCTGGCTTGCATGCCTATGAATAGTACATTTGAAAAGGAATCCATCTAGTTACAGTTGTTTCTTCATCCTATTGAAGTGACATCTTTGCGTGTCCTGTCACTTTCTTTTGATGTGATGTTAAATATTGGCATGCTTGTCCAGTCATGTCCTAACTACACTTCAATAACAAGTTTTGAATCTTAGTTAAGTCTTGACCTTGAAGTGCAGCTGGGTGTTCTACTAACTGGAAATGTGGGAAATCGTGGAACAATATTGGAGATCAGAAGTGTGGGTGTTAGAGACATAGCAGGTGTTTCCTTTGGATGGTCCAATTTCCTACATGAGAAACAGAATTTCATCTAACAGCAGAACTCCTCATACAGCCCTCTCACTTC
>PPHD01015034.1:0-16341 GCA_002909625.1 Bambusicola thoracicus | reverse complement strand
CCCCAGGCCTGGACACAGTACTGCAGATGGGGCCTCACAAGAGCTGAGTAGAGGGGCACAATCACCTCCCTCTCCCTGCTGGCCACCCTTTTTTAATGCAGCCCAGAACACAGTTGGCCTTCCGGGCTGCCAGCGCGCACTGCTGGCTCATGTCCAGGTTCTCATCCACCAGGACCTCCAAGTCCTTCTCCGCAGGGCTGCTCTCAAGGAGATCTTCCCCCAGTTTGTATGAATACTTGGGATTGCCCCAGCCCAAGTGCAGCAAATTGTTCAAGAAGTCAGCAAGTGCTGACTCCTTCCTTGCAGTGTTTTCCACAACCTTTCCCTCCAGGTTTTCCTTTTCGTGTTCTGCAGCCACTGGTAACAGTCCCACTGTAAAAGTGATGAAATTATATTGATTAATGGGATTGGTTTGGGCTGTTTCAAGTGTTTTAATCAATCGCTGGTAGTGGGAGCTGGGGGCTTTACTTCTATAGCAGAGACTGCCTTGGCAGTAGTAAAGCAGTCTCTGTGTCTGACGATGTCCAGTAATGAAGCAGTCCACACTGAAAAACTTTTTTATATACTTTGTGGACTGAATTAAAGCTAGTGGAAACCAATGGAAATGGAAAATTTCTGTGCAAAATTTGTTTGTCCTCTAAAGACTGTGAGAAGGTTTGGAAAGTAAATTTCTCCCAGCAGGTCTTTATTTTCTCCTGTTGTCATATACCTGTGTTTATGGGCACTGATCACCCCTTGCCTCCAGACACGCACTCTTCTGTTTGCTTTCAGAATCTATATTGTTTTCTCCTGTATAGTCAACACTATTATGGTTTGATGTCAGCTAATGGGACACTTCAGAGAGGTAAAAGTGTTTAATCTCTGTTCAGTAGTTTAAGGTGGAGAAGTTTCTCTGAACAAGTGTTGAAGAAAATAGTCTGTAAATCCAGTAAAATGCTCTGAGTGAATTGAACTGCACAAAAAGAAAATTGTGGTGTGTGAGGTCTGTCTCTGCCTGCACACAGTAACCAGACCTGGGCACCCCACCTCACTCCTGAGGTGCCAGCTCTGTACCCTGCAGGAATCCTGGAGTACGGTTCTTCAGTCACACTGATGGCCTTCAATTTGAGTGCAAGGAAACTGGACTATTGTCTTCAGTGGGTTATTGACAGTGCCACTACAGATCAATAAATTACTAACTTGTCCCTTCTTTGCTCTGTATGCAAGGGTGGGTTAGGCCAAACACTGTGAACAATCACATACCCATGTTATTGAGGAAGCACAAGGAGGCCCGATGCTCTAAACTATCTGAATTCGGTTCCTATTTGCTAAGCATTTTCCATGATACAAGGAGCACTGGGAGCACAGGGTGGAGGATGTTACCCACAGCTGCTCCCGCCTGGCTGCCCTTCAGCAGGACCTCGGCATGTCTGAGCACTCACAGCAAGATAAAGACAGCTCGAAGCATCCTGCTTTCCATCAGATCCCTTTGGGATGACAAGGGAACATGCAAGACGCAGATTTAGTAGTGCCTTGTCCTCTGTGGTGGTGCTAATTCAGGCACTCCGGGAGTTGTGTTGTATACACATTTTCCATTTGTAATCAGAAACTTTTTCTTCTCAAAATTCAGTTTACCCATCTCAGTAGCTGGGTGTGATGTGATCCCGAGTTAAGCTGGCTTTTGGCAGACATGAAGGCATCAGACCAGGCTTAGAGAAGTATTCTGGAGTAGGACTCTTCAGTGATATTGATGGACTTCATTCTGAGTGCAAAGCAATCTGGATTTTTGTCTTCATACAGGTTACTGACAGTGTTGCATACAGACCAACAAATTACAGATACTTGTACACAGAAAAATCTGCATGGTTTGTTGGTTTTTTTTTTTTTTCCATGTATATACTTCAAACTTTTTGACACTGTACCTTTAAACTGAATTTCAGCTCCAAATAATTTATAACCTATTATAAGCTAAAGAGGCCTAAGTGCTCTGCTTCCATTTTACACTGGTGCAACCCAATTGAAAACAGCAATGCTGTTCTAGTAAAAGCAGAAATGAACTAATCTTGTAATAGCCCATCGTACTCATTGACATTTATAGCATGATTATTTTGATTATTTTTCACCTTTAGTTGAACCCTTTCTTCTACTGGATTCATTAAAGTTTGTAATATATATGTTGCCTTTTCCCCTAGATGTCAAGTAGTTTTTGCTCTTAGATTTTGAAATATAACAGCCTCATTGGAAACTAATCCCTTACACAGGTCCGAAAACCTGCTGCTGCTGAATAGGTTTAATACAGCATATGAAGAGCAGTTTGGATACAGGATTAGCTTTCTAACACCAGGTAGCCACAGGGTATTTTTAAGAGGCCTTTTCTCCTGGCCAGGAGTTCTGTTCCACCAGCTCACAGTTCCACTGCTATTTCTTTTTTACGGTGCCCTTCTTGTGACCAGGCAAAACCATTCAACTGCCCTAAGCCACAGCTGTTGTTGCACAGTGGGGGTTTCATAACCTGCCTCCAACTCAAAACTGCAGCGTTTTTTCTCTCTGTTAGAGAAAAAAGAAATAACACAGCAGCTGGTTTGACATACTTCACAGGCCACGTTTAAATCCACATGGGTCTTCTTGGAGACAGAAGAATGTGTGCTGTCTAGAGACACAGGGATGTTCTTCAAGAATCATGCAGAGAGCACAGTCCATAATCAGGCATTTGAGCAGAGTCAAACAATGAACCTTTGCACTGAGCTACATATAGACTGAAGTTATGATGACTACACTCAGTAGAGCAATTTTTTTATGCTGTACCTTAAGGTCAAAGAATTAAGAGAAAAATTTAACAAACTTTCCTCAACTAAAATCATATTTGACAAGAAGTCAGGAGTCAATTTCTGTTGTATTGTCAAAAGAAATAACTGAGAAAACACTCTTTGTCCCACAGAGCTTATATGATTTGGGTGGAAAAGATTTTTGTTGATTGCTGCATTTGTTTGTAATGATAACACGATACTCAGGCAGTTGAGCCAAAGGGCAGACTGATTAATTCCAGAGAAGCAGAATACAGGCAAAAAATGACTGTGAAACCACCACTGTAACCTTCAGTTGGAAAATTAAAGATTACTAAGGTTGCTTTAGATATCCAACTATTTTTCACTTTAGAAGGCAGTGTTAAAGGGCTTCATTTAAAGATTAATTCACCCTTTGTAATAACATTTGCACCAAGTTGAATGAAATTCTCTCACTAAAGCTGTTGGGGTTTGAGTTTGGAATCTGCATTACAGAAACACTCCACACTGATGTGTATTTTGGGTTTCCTTAGGTGTTCAGTTTACCTGCTCAGTACTTTCAGCTATTCAGCAAGGAAACTTCACTAAGCAAATACAGTGATACTTACATGAGGAATGCATGCTGTACAAATACAACTCAAAACTACCTAGTCACCATTTCAAAGACAATAAGAGGCCAGTCATTTATGCTCGCTTAAGCTCTAATTTGTATTCTTTTTGTATTTTACAAAGATAAGGATTGCACAATGTATTACATCCTGTCTTAAAAAAAAACCCCTCCAGCTGTTATACATCTCCACTGGTCTTTTTTGAAACCTGTCTACATGAAAATAGCCATATTTAGGCAACAGGTCAGCTTCATCCCATCTACACTGGCCAACAGCAAATGTTGAGGAAATAGGGAATAACAGAGGAAGCATGTTATGATGCTTTTCTTCCAAGTATGGTATGTCTTCCAAGCTTCTGGCAATCTGTGGCATAGGAATTTTCTGACTCAGATGGTAACAGATCACGGTGTTTAAGAGAAAGGAAGACACTTTTTCCCATCAATTCATCTGACAGCTTTTTACAATCTATTTTCATTTTGGCCTCCAAAACTTTTGTGGTGGTACATCCCACCAAATAACTATATTGTATAAATGAATACCTCTGTTTTAAGTCTACTGGGTATTCATTTCATTCACCATGTCCCATATGACGTGTGATTGGAAATGGAAAGTTTAGCTAGCAGATAAACAGGGAAATGATTTTTTCCCATGCTGTTCCTTTATATTAACGACTCTTCATAAAGAAATTCTTCCAAATCCTCATCATCCATCTCCCCTTTGAGGTGAGTTGTATTTAGAGAAGGATTTAGGCTCAAATATTAACTCACTTTCAACTTGCATAGCAGTACAATGAGCTCTTCTGTAATAGTTACACCTGGGAATACCAGCAAATTGCATCAGCCCCTGCTGCAAGGACACTTGTTTTAGATAAGGAAGGTAGATATGTGTTGAAATTAGATTCACACAGAGCCTGGGAGCTTCAGCACTGGCACAGTGTTGTAGTCTGTTTGACACCAGTAAAGGTTACCAGTGGAATGTGTCAATTTTTAAAATACTGAGTACATATTTTGGCATAGAATAAGATTAGTGATGTGGAGGGTCAACCAAGTGGCAGCTGACATGACAGTAGCAATCCATGTTTAATTTTCCCAGATAAATGAGCAAGGTGGCCTTCATTTAGAGACCGAAGATTTCCAAAGCAGAGCAGAAATAAGGGAGCACTACAGCTGGGCTGAGCATTACTGCAGAGAGTGAAGAGGTTACTCTTCTTATTCAGAGAATCTGGAAAAGAACAAACACCCTGCAATCCAGTGGAAACTTTGGGCTTGTCAACTCCAAGTTACAGCACACAAATCTCCACAAAGCCCAGGAAGAAACAAACTCCAGGTTCTTTCGACTTCTGCCACCCCTCTGCACAGCTGTATGCGTACCCAGTAAGCCTCATCTATCAGAGAGGATGGACTGCCTTTGTCCTTGCTGCTGACTGCTCAGCTGACCAACATACAGATTTGTCATTTTGACAACAATAAGTGTATGCCTTTTTAGTGTTTCACTTGTTAATGTCTCTGGAGAGATGTTCCATTTCAGAGTGAAAAAAAAACAAAACAAATGGATATCCAAGCCTGAGCTAGTTACAAGTGATGTGGTAGAGTATGTGATGGGAAGGAATCCTCTGCATAATGCAGTGGAAAAGCTGTGATTCTTTGGAAAAGAACATATTATCCTCGAGTTTACAGAAGACAGCAATACAGTTTTTCTTAATCCTGGCTCAGTAAGCATCTTTTTATTGTAAATTATATTTACTCGTTCCAAAATATTATTATTTTTGGATCTTTTCAGATGGAAACTAGAAAATCAGAATGAGTCAAGGTAACACATTAACATCTACTGGATTAAACTGGCAGTTAACAAGTTTGAAAGAAGTTTTTGGATAAGACAGAATTTATTGGTAGTCACTAATGTTTGAAGGCCATGGAGAACAGGGACATCACCAAATTCCTAAGAACCAAAGGCAAGATTTAGTTTTCTTGTTTTCAAGACCCACTTTCTAGTATACTGCTGAAATGTTGAAGTGAGAAGGGAACATGGAAAATGCCAACCGGTGAAAGTTTTAAATATAAATGGAATCAAATCATATATATTTTCTAGGCACACATACACACTTCCGCTTTTCACAACTGAGATATCAGATATCTTAATTTAGGTAATTTAGAGATCTAAAATCCCTATGCCCACACTCTACCTATATAACACCTTTCTATGTATTCACCCAGGTGAACTGAATCGTTGCAATATTTTGCCTTTTCTTAGCATGTGTTAACAGTGAGTCCAAAGGAGAAGCTCACCAATGCAATGAATGTCATTGAACTAGGTAGATAAGTTGGAGAAGAACCACAATCCACAAAGGATCTACAAGCCTCAGCAAGCATCCAGGAGTCCTTGGGGCCCAGAAGGCCCCCTTCATTAACTTAGCTCTCACCCATATTCATGGTTGTTTCCATCATCAAAGCAGTCGTGTCTTTGATTTAAAGTACTTCTGTATTTTGGTTTACAAATATCTCTACTCGTTATTTTGTCAGCTTGTCACATCCATTGTATTCAGGTCATAGCAATACCCAGTGAACCAGGTTAGGGGGAAAAATCTGTCAGAAACTTTGATGCTTGACTTAAGACTATGGCTCATAAAGCTCTGCTACCCTAAAGTAATTATTAACTGCTGAAATCACTTTCAAGTAATTTTCTCTTCCAAATTAAAGTGCATCTTTGCAGCATAATTAAGTAATTTAATTTACAGACATAGTTATTATTTATGGCTTATCATTCATATATTATAAGTAGTTTGCTACAATCTACATTTCTAAGTTTGATGGGTACATTAACATACATAATTTAAATCAATAAATTCTTAAAACTTGAACATCCATAATGGCTCAGCTAACAACCACCAACCACTTTAATGCCTTTAAAATATCTTCAGAAGTACTGTGATTGTCACTCAGGCTATTTTCATTATAGCGCATACACATCAATTTGCAATAATAGCAATAACATCACTTAACTTATTGTTTAAAATAATGTTTCTAATATAGAATAAAATCATCAACTGGAAAGAGGGAAGGCAAGAAAGGGGAACCATTTTATGCTGGTTGCATGAAGAATAGGCAGATATATCCAAATGCAGAAAGCTGCTCACAGAGAATTTTGCAATTTATTGAAATATGTTTTGACTTATGGATAGACTACACAGGCTGCAGAGTGGGATCATGCATAAAGAAAACCATCACGGATTTACTAGCATTTGTTTTCCATTTGCATTATAAGCTTTTGAGCATCATCTGAATTAAAGTCCTTACATGTTTACAACCCCTAACTCCGGTGACTGCCCAGCAGCCTTGCAAGGAGCTGCTGGAATCTCACATACTGTATTTTAGTGCTCAAGTAGCATAGAAACAGCTGCCTTATACGGAACAGCACAGCCATCCCTGCTGATGGAATCCGATTTTCCATGATGACCACCCAGCTGTGAGCCTGTGAAAATAATGAACTGCAGGTGTCAGAGCAACACTGCTGTGCTGCTGCAGCGATGTACGCCGGTGGTGTAATTACTGGCACACCTGTGGAAAATAAATACAAAATACTCATAAATAAGTGGAAAACACTTATCAAATTCTACCAGTCTCTCCTCTGGTAGTTCTGCACGAATGCTCAAGAAGTGACAAAGTGTGAGGCACTGACACGTTAGGAAAAGACAGGAGCTCAGAAAGGGGCTGAGCTCTGGGCAGGATTGAGCTCGATAGGCAGCATGCAGGGCTTGAGGGAATCAGCAACATGCTGTGAGCATTCAACAACTCCTTTACCCCATCACACCAACCTTGTGTGCCCTCTCTGCGGGCAGGCAGGCAGGCTATTCACCTTCATGAAGACATAGAAGGGAGGTAAGGAAAGCAATCCCCCTCTGAGCTTGCTTTTCTGACATGCCAGTGACACATGGACAGCTTTGTTATTTTTGCACCCAGATCAAAACCTCGTTTTTCAGCTTGCTGCCAAATTCACAGAAGGCAATCAGTATTTTTCAACACCCAGTGGCACAGATACCAGATGCACATCTCACCATGAATCCCTGGCAAACCCAGAATTTTCTACATATTAAAGTGCTGATGCACAATGTATTTTTTTTTTAATATATATCTTCAGTTTTCTGCCACTTTCTCATCCCCAAACACAGTCCCATGCAGTCTTCTTTGCACTGCTAACATGTAATACTTGTCAGCTGTGGAGACATTAGCATTGCAGCAAGGCACAGAGTAATACAACAGCCTTTATTCTAGTAAGGAGAGGGGTGTAGATTGTCACATCTGCCGGAAATTAGGCTGTAAAACACATCTGTTTTTTAAAGAGAGCCATTTCAAACCAACAACAACAACAACAAAAAAGTCCCTGGCAAAGACAGTGCTTGCAAAACCTTGAGGTATCCAGCATTTTATTATTAGTGCTCAGTCCAAAAGTGTTCGCTGTGGAGATTTATGCTGAGGATGCTGAAACAATCTACAGAGAAGAGCAATGGTACCACGAATGACAGCGCTGTAGCAGCCTGAGTGCTGCATTCAGTAGATTGTTGGCAGCAGTGAGGAAAGTAACGACGATAAGAATTGTGCTGTTCATCAAAGTGACGCTTGCAAGGAAATAAGTGGTGACAAGAGAAAGGCCAGCGTGCAACTCTCATGTAATGAACTGGTGGAGAAGGCAAGCAGGCTGGGGTGGAAGCTGGGAGCTTTCTTGCTGTGCGAAGCACATGAGTTGTTTCATGCCCCCGTGTTTTAGCTGTGATGGCGATAAACTCAACCACAAATTAGGATCCAGAGGCAGAGTCAGTCCTACTAACTGCCAAGAGACAAAAGATTTGGAGTCTGAGTCTCACCTGCCTCCCATCTCAGCTGTGATATCACGTCATCTCTGCTGACCTCTTAGGCCTCAGGACATGTCTGCTTTGCCTGGGGGGGTCACAGGACCTGCCTTTGGGCCCACACTCAAGCTCACTTTATAATGCACTGCTCCTGTAGCTAACTAAATAGAACAAACGTTTGCCCGTCATCCAGGATAGGATAGGAAGGGGTCAGGACTTGAGAGGAGAATTTTAGCTGTTTGGAAAATATACGGGTTGAAACGCTCCAGCTATTCTACTTTATATTTTTATCCTAATCTTTAAATAATGAGCCAGTCTCTTTATGGCTTTCTTTTCTTGCTAAAAATAAACGTGTTCAGGCAAACAGGGTGCAAGCTGGAAGGCTGCCTGGCTCCCAGTCCGTGCGAGGTGTGAGTCCCAGCTGAGGCTGCTGGGCTGCTGCCAGGCTACTGCAAACTGAGCGCTGGTGGCTGCCTCCAGCACCGGCTCTTTCCAGCAACAATGACATTATTTACAGCTACGTGCAGATTTCCAGATGGGTCTGGAGGGGGAAAAGCAGAGCAGTTACACTTGCATTGGCTGAAATAGTCCTTCTTAGCTTATGATCCTCGCAAAGAGCCTGATGTCTGTTGGATTTGGCAGGGAGGGGCTCGTTTGGGGACAGTGGTCCAAGGCCCCCGGCCCTGAGGCTCAGCAGTGCACTGAGGCTGCAGCCCATCTCTGTGCACACAGGAAAAAAAGATGTTTTTTTTCTCTCTTTTTCAGCAGAGCTAAAATCAGCTCACAGCTTTCCTATGTTTTGCAGAAGACTGAAGTAGATTCATAACTACGCAATTAAATTTAAAGCCTTGCTTTGTGTTATTAGTTCTATAAATCTCTCCCTTTAAAAACACAGCTTACATGGAAGACACACAGGACTGGACAGCTGGCTTCCAACTTCACCTGTCAACAAGCAGCCTATTTTTTTCTGTAATATTAGAGTCACATATCACAGTTTCCTTGGTCTCTCTCACTTATGGGTGGAACCATGCCACTTGGAGCAGTTCCTCTCCCAGGTGGAACAAAACACTGCGAAAATGATCTTACAGCAGACAAACCCTATTAAATGGAGTGAGTGAGGAGAAATCTTCAGTGCCTCTTCTAAAACAGGATGAACTCTTCCCTCGCCTCTCCCTGATGACCACGGAAAGCTCACGCACCTCCAGGTGGGTAAAGTCAGAGTCCTCAGTATGGCCAGGTTGCGTTTGTGAAGCTCTACTAAGTATGAAAGTGAAATTCTAATAAGTATGAGTACTTGAATAGCAAATTACAATTATTACATTTTTCAGCGTCTTCAGGAAACAAAAAGGACAGAATAACACAAAGAACATTCAGGATGTGGCCCTAAATTGCCACAGTGCTGCTTAACAGACTTGGGCAGACTACTAAATGGAGATAATAATTATCTCAGTGAGCTTCAACATCGAGAGAAACCAAAAACTGTGACTAACGTATAGTTGCTGCACAGAGACTAATGTATACTGTATTCCCCAAAGCTCCTAGCAAATATGGGTTACCCCAAATTCAGACCAGTTTGTGCGCAGGATTTCTGAGAGATGGAGGAAAGGGAGATTCTTTTCCATTTTACTGCACATCCAGCAAATAGGGTGATGGCATAAGTTATCCTGGCAAGCCTTCTGAAAGCCAAAGGCAAAACGTGATGCAAATTCCAAAGATTTCCATCAGCATCAATGAGATTGTGATTTAATTTATTTCTCTAAAACTTGTGCCTGAGGGACAGAGGATGGTGTCCCATAGAGGCAGGGCCTGCGCCTGGCAGCTGCTGGTGGGGGAACGCTTCTGGAGCTGAGCGAGGGAAGTGATGCCACTTTTAGAGAGTGGTTGCTAACCTCAGCTGTCTCACTTCTCACATCTCGGCCATTTGGATTGCTTGGTTGTGGCTCTGAATTCACGTCCATTAAAACTCAGATGTTTGTGTTTTTTTTTTTTTTCCTTTTGGAAAGTGGGGTTAAATGGAGAGAGTGATTTGTAACTTCTGCTGGCATGTTCATGATTCATCGCCAGCGAAAGTGCCATTTGCTCATCTCTCTGGGGACAGTGCTTCCTGACAGCCTGAAGTCATAAATGAAATGATTTTATTCATGTCGTCTCCATCCCTCCTGGCCACAGCTGTGCTGCACCTACCTACTGCACTGAGCTGATGCACGGTGTGCTGCCAAGTTCTGAAATTCTTCCCTCTGCACAAAATAAAGCTCATACCAGCCCACCCATTTCCAGCTCAGACCTCACCACCATGCAGTAAAACCCAGAATGAAGCATCTTTTAAATGTCTTTCAACACTTACTATTTACAAGAACAGTTTGGTGCTCCTGCTTCTCACTGCTATCTGCCCATCTTCTTCCTCCAGCCTTCAGGCTCTCGTGGCCAGGTAACTGGCCTGGGATGCTGCTTGCTCCTGTGGTAGAACAGAACTAACTCCAATACACAAGAGATGCTCATCGTCCTGTCAGCTGCCTTTGGAGACTGGTGGTATTAGAAGAGAAAAAACCTACAGGGGCTCAACACAGGTTACAGAGGATGAAATCACTGCATAGACGGAGAATAAAGTTAAGCCCCATTTGCTTTGGCTGTGCACGGTTTGCACACAATACGCACATAAGTGAGCACACATATATCTATATACAAAGATGTCTAATCTGAAAACGCCAAGTTGGACATAAATGCCATTTCACATAAATGCAATTTCAGTGCTCTTTTGTTTTGTTTTTGTGTGTGTTTGATCATAATTACCTGAATGTCTTCATATTAGTACTAGGCTTCACAATTAGCACCAGGCTAGGATTGCTCTGTGCAGTATATCAATCACTTCAGAACAGTACAGTGCATCACCAAACTGCATAGAGGTCAGATTAAGTAGAAGGAAAGCAGAAAACAATTTCCTCCAACTCCTCCTGAGCCCTCAGAGACAAGCTGTCTCTCTTTGGCATTAATCCATGTGAGGATTCCACAATCACCTATTAAACCTTGTGGGCTGAGGGTGAATGTAAGCTTAGTGTTGAAAACAAGTTTGTGCTGGAAGGCATGGCTGAATCATTGCTTTTTCTCCACTGTTCCAGAACTGCTCTACTCAAGAACTGCTCTCCAAGATCTCCACCTGGTGACCTTGGTCCTTCTCTGCCCTTAGAAGAACACAGCTGCTTTTGTACATTGGTCACTGGTTGTATCCATCCAGCATGCTGAGGAGGCACTGCTGAAACCTCCAGTCCCAAATCCAAGCTGTGTTTCCATGCCTGGAGCGGCCTGGCCTGTGCCAGAGAAGAGTCTGAATACGGGGATATGGGCAGTACTCGTGGGATGGAAATACTACTGGAAAACAAACAGCTCACAGATGAAAATAAGCTAAGCATTTGCTTCTTTTTAAACAAGCATGAGTAGTCACAAATACTGAGCCTGTAGGCCTCACTGCATCAGAGAAACTGTTCATATTACAGCCTCAGCTGCAAGCAGTAGAGCAAGTTCCAGCTCTTTAAGTGATTGTTTACATACTTGTGGACTGTCCCAAATGTGCTGAGACAAGTCAGGTAGCTGAAGCAAACAAGCTTCACTTTGCAGTAAGGTAAGCAAAAAGCAAGTGCCTGCTCAGCAGCTGCTTAGAGATGGAGCAGCACCAAGTAGGAGTAGCCCAGTTTCTGGTGACTACGGGACATCCCAGAGGAAAATGCAGCAAGGTCAAGTAGAGATATGTGAAACTCTGAGGCATTCAATTTCAGTATTTTTTTGCTCTTTGTGATTATATTTTTTCTTTTTACATCCAAGGGATGGGAAGTCCAGCTTAAACTTTGCTGTGTGGGTTTGCATCTTTTCAATCTTCTCAGCTTTTGATTAAGAACTAGGTGACCTCATACTTCAAATATGTCCTGTAGAATAGTAAGAAAATTATTTACAACTTTTTTTTTTTTTAATTTATAATTCAAAAGCACAGGAATCGTTTTTTAAATTAACAATAGATTCTGGAGTATTCCATTGTATCTGGCTCTTTTCAAAATATGGCTATTTTCAACACTTTTGTTAAGGTTTCTTAAATTTGTTGTTGCTAACCATCAGCAGCAGTAGCAATGTATTCCTTGTATTAACTTGGCTCTGCTCCTGCTGCTTTGTTCTACCATTAGAATATCTGCTACAGTCCTAGGTAGTTGTCTTTATCTGTCAAAATGCTGTTTACACTTTCACCTTAATTTGCTCTACTTCATTTCATATATTAGTTTTTATGATTTCCATCATTCAGACACTCTTTTGCCAAGCTGACCTTTTAAGATTTATTGTATTATAAAAATAGCACCTCACACCTCATAAACAATGTCTGTACCTCTGATTGTTAAAACAGTAATTTACAAATAGCGCATGGAGAACCATCTATATAACTCTTGTTAAATTGTCTGTAGCAACTGTAGTGGAGATTCACTGCACGCCAGAATGATGTCTCTCTATGGCCTAACTGTGGTGAAGATCTTAACACATGATGGTGAGTAACAGGAAGGGAAAGTTGGAGTGATTAAGGTTTATATCACTGTTTGTAGGCATGACTGTTAAGGCAGAAGTCAAGAGCTCAAACAGTGCAGAAGAAATTATGATTAGGATGAGTATAGATCATGGCAAACTTAAACATGAAAATGAGTTGATAAAATACTCCTGAGAATTTTGGAAGTGTGAATCCGCGTTCTTAGCACCTCATGGCATCTTAGGGAGTCTCAGGAAAAGGGTTAATCTTTTCAAGTACTGCCACTGCCTTGGCAGCTTGTCTCTTCAGAACCTGATGGTATGGTGTGAAAGCCCAGTATTCTTTTTCTGAAGCAAGGAAAGTATTTCTCAACTGCCATGTCTGGTCAGATAAGATTTTGCAGACTCCAGAGTTTCAGGTGACCTGATTAGCTTAAAGCAAGGTTGTGTTCCACAGCTGAAATTGCAGGAGGAGACAGTTCACAGCTAAACCTCCTCCATTCTGAAAGGGAACTAACACAACAGGTGAGGAGAACCTTGGTTCTGCTGAAACTGGTGGAAAAATTCGCATATGTTTTGATATTTGATATTGATTCTGAGATACTTTTGCAAAATTTAGACAGAAAGCATCACCCAGAGTGTGCATTTCTGCTCTACAACGTGACTGCTGCTGTCCAAACCGGCATCTTCAGCTGGAAAACAGAGGGGTGAGACAGGTGAGGTTAATTAGCTTAGGAAAAGCAAGCTGTCCTCAATTCTTCCATCAGCACTAAATTCAGGGGAGCCAAGAGAGCAGGTTCTGATTAGAGTAAATATTATTTACAGGGAGGTGCAGAATAGACAAACTTCTCATGCCTTTGTGTAAACTTGCTTGAAAGAACAGCAAGCTGATTTTTCAACATCCATTTAGACATTGATACTGGTAGAGTGTGAAAACTAGAGATCTTCCCTGGAGGTTTTTATTATGACCTGTGTAGTATGTTTCATGCTAAGGATGCCGGACTCTGTTCTGAGATTCCCTGCTACAAATTCAAATGAATTATGGAAAGGAGCAATGGGAATGGCGAGCTATTCCATTACCCCATTCTGCTTCTGTGAGATCAGCATATCTTCAGCAGATGTATACCTAAAACATGCACATGTAATGCATAATCCAAAGCACATATCTCAATGTATATACACTTGTTGGGAATTCTTTCATCTCCCTTGGTGATCTACTCCAGGATTTATCAGTTCCTACAGCACATATGCTTTCCTAACCCAATGTCCTCTGCCTACAGATGAAGTTGATTCCATCTGGTTTTACACTGGTGGAAATGAAAAACAGTGAATTATTTCGCTCTGTAACAATCCTTGCTTATATATGAAGACTATCGTCATGTTTCTGTGGCACTTCTCTATTCCACAATGCATAAAGATAATTCTTCCAACTTTTTCTAAGGTTTTGAGGAATTTTAAGAATATTGTTACTTTATTTTTCTCCTCCAAACTGTTTCTCATTTGTTTAGAGCATTAAGTGAAATGCCCGAAACAAAATATCTGTGCCACAGCAACAAATCCATTACATAAATTAAGGTGTATACAGGGAATGTAAAGTAGAATGACTTGCACTGAAAATAAAATTATTCCAAAATGCCCTTATTTATTGCCATCACAATTCTCACTGCATACAGACCAAAGGAAATCTTTCACAAATGGATCCACTGCCAGTACTACTTAATATATTTCTATCAGAGATGATTAATAAAATAGTTATCCTGTTTTTTCTTTGTCTTCTGACTGTTCCAGTCCAGAGTGAACCTTCCATGGCATCAGTTTGGACCAGCACTGTTATTTGGCTCCTGCTGAGGAAAAAGGACCAGCCTCATTGGCGACTGTTTAATCCTGATTTATTTTCTGCCCTAAGTGTCTTTCAGGTATTGTAGCCTTGCAAAGACAGACAGAAATGCAACATCTCTCCATTTAATACCTGACTGTCTTCCAATAGTCTGCTGGGGGATCAGGTTCACGTCTTTGGGCAGCTGGGACTGACATGGCACCTGGTAGAGCAAAGCTGCAAGGAAAATTGAACACTGTGTCCTCCCAAACAATAATTGCTGTTCAAGATGAGGGCAGATTCTCTCTGATTATTAGAATATGTAACTGGAGCAAGAGAAATGTCCTTCCTTTCCTGGGTTCACACTTACTCTGCCTGCCAAGAAGGACATTTAGCTTGAGGTTATTGATAGCATGAAGGAAATTTTCATTTCCCTTTAAGTAAAGATATTCTGTTGTAGGATTGAGACTTTGAAATATGCAAAGGAGGTTTATGTGCAGTGAGACAGAAGAATTCTCCAGCTGTAGAATTGGCTGCAGTTATGAAATAGGAAGTGCTTGTTTTAAAGTGTGTGAGACACTGTGCTGGCTTGCAGCATAAATTATGCATCTTCCCCTTCCTGCAGGCCTGCACTGTGTGTTCATGACTGAACACACAGTCCTTGGCCAGGGTGGAAAGAAACTGTCTGGATAACAAAGGAAATGGAAGATTTGCTACTAAGCAGAACAGCCATCGCTCACTGAGCCAGTTGTCCTTAGTGACATCGGAGTGTGCTGTTAAGATGGATGTGGTGACATTCATGAGGAAGGAGCGCTATCGAAAAAAATAGTTCTCCATTTCTGAAAGCCCATCCCAAGTAATGATCATCCCAGTAGATGGAGGGCAAAAAAGATGCAAACATTTTCAGGGAAATGAAGTTAACTCCACCTCTGGAAAAGATTTCTTTACTGTTGTTTTCATTCCAAACAGAATGAATCTTTTTGACATCGTGTTCAGATTTACTCACTCTGTGCTTCTCTTCCTCTCCTATATATTTACACCATTGATTCTAAGTACGGTTTGAAAGCTCATTTAAATTCCAGCTTCATTTACGATTCTCACTATTACCGTGCAAAAATGCTCTCAGGCTCAGACCCAATGCCCTGAGCACCTGAAACCCAGGGCACTCTGAAGGATGCTTTTGAGTGGGCTGCTTATCAGACTGGGCTGGGGCTTTTGCACTGAGGGATGGAAGGAAAAGCTCACAGCTGAATTTGACACGGCTACTGAGATCAAATTTGAGCAAGAAGCGAAGTAACCCCAGCACAGACCTTGTGTCGGAGCAGCTGGCAACTTGGTTGGACAGGGACTACAGACAGAGCATGGAAATTCCCACTGCTCTTGTTGATAATCCACAAATGTCTTTGTGCTCTCTGATGTGCAGAATGCAAACACATGATTTTCTCTTTGCTTTCTACCACCAACCATGCAGAATATTGGAAGCAATCTTCTCCTCAAATAAGTATTATTTCTTGTACCATCTCTTTAAATAAGTACATGGCAGACAAATAGACGACATGATAGTAAATGTTACCTCATGGTGTAACTTTTCAAAAAAAATATAATCTATTAACTTGGTAATTGACATGAGTTGTAAATCTTTACGTAAGCATGAGAGAGCAATGGCTTGGAGCATCTTCGGATAAGAAGCAGGACAAGGTGTGTATGTGTATGTTCCAGCAGGACAAGGGGGAACTGTTTTAAGTTGAAAGAGGGAAGGTTTAGGTTGGATATTAGGGGGAAGTTCTTTACCAGGAGAGTGGTGAGGTGCTGGAA